>CAUYUJ010021889.1:113444-131792 GCA_963575745.1 Prorocentrum cordatum | reverse complement strand
ATGCTGATGTTGATAATGATGATGATGACGAGTGCCGAGGAGATGGATGAGAAGGCGGATCAGGATGATGATGATGAGGAGGAGGAAGGGACATCAGCAGTATTTGTCTTCACCGCCCTTCTGAATTACAGCGTGCCCATCCGCTGTCACGCCTGTCTAGCCCTCTTTGCTTTCCCTTTTGTTGTTGTCCACGTGGCCGAAGCAGCCTGGGCGTTGCGATCGCTCGGTTCTCATCGTGACGCTCTCTGTCCACGGGGTTTCAGTCAAACATGAATCAGAAAGGAAACGCCCAAAAACCTGAAGCTTCAACCCCGGGAAGAAGTTCGAATTTTTTGGTCGTGTCCTGACGTACCTCTGGGTTCTCCCGCCTCGAGATGCCCTCCAGCAACTGCGCCTCGCCGGGAGCGTTCCAGGGTTGCCCGGCTCGTCCCGAACGGCCGCCGGAGACCCAAAGTATGGCCTTACCCCCCCCCAGTCGGGCCGCGACGCAGCTCCCGGGTGAGGAGGAGGAGGAGGACCAGAGTAAACCCAGGAGGAGGAGGAGGAGGGGAGGAGGAGGAGGAGGAGGAGGAGGAGGAGGAGGAGGATCAGAGTAAACCCAAGATGTATCACCGATACGGCAATCCAGTCGGGCCGCTGAAGAAGGAGCCTTTTTCGTTGGGGAGGAGCTCGGTGCTCCTGAATTGTTTGCAGTTTGTCGCAGGTTTCCCTCAGGTTGTCGATGGGAAACCGAGGTTTACCTTGTGGAAAAAATGGGCCTCGAAAACCTATTGAAGCTACGTCAAGGCCCTCGCTTCGGGCACGAGTGCGCGGCGACATCCGCGTTTCAAGCATGAGCGAGTGTGTGGCGGCATCCAGGTTTTGCGCTGAGGAAAAACAAGTGGCACGCGTGCCATGGCTCTTGTACAGAAAGGAAGGGGAAGAGGCGGAGGGGGCGCGCTGGCTGGTGGATGGGGTGATGGACGGGCACTCGGGATGGGGGGGCGGTGCCGTGCCGAAATAAAGGGGTCGGGGCGGAGGGGGCGCGTTGGCTGGTGGGTGGGGTGATGCAGAGGGGGCGGTCGGGATGGGGGGGCCGGTGCCGTGCCGAAATAAAGGGTCAGGGCGGAAGGGGCGGAGCAGCGCCGAAACAAAAGGGTCGGGGCGAAAAGGGCGTGCTGGCTGGCGGTTGGGGGGGTGCGGATGGGGCGCGGGCGGCAGAGGGCCTATAGTAAGGGGTCGGGGCGGGGCGGGGTGCCGTGCCGAAATAAAGGGGTCGGGGCGGAGGTGGCGCTCTTGCTGGTGGGTGGGGGATACAGAAGAGGCGCGCGGGATGCGGGTGGCTGGTGCCGTGCCGAAAGAAAGGGGCCGGGACGGGGGCATGGCGGGTTGGGGATGCAGAGGGGGCGCGCGGGATGGGAGGGGGGGCGGTGCCGTGCCGGAAAAAGAGGGGTTGGGACGGAGGGAGCGCGCTGGCTGTCGTGTGGGGTGATGCAGGGGCGCGCGCGGGATGGCGGGGGCGGTGCCGTGCCGAAATGAAGGGGTCGGGGCGGAGGGGGCGCGCTGGCTGATGGGTGGGGTGATGTGGAGGGGGCGTGCGGGATGGGTGGATGGGCCGCGGTGCCGTTGCCGAAATGAATGGTCGGGGTGGAGGGGTGAGGCTCGCGCGCAGTGCTATGTGGGTGGGAGGGGGCGGAAGATGCGCGAGGGCGGGATGTGAGGGTGGGCGTTCACGCTCTGAGATTAAGGGGTCGCGGCGGAGGGGGCGCGCTGGGACTGGTGGATGGGTGATGGAGGTGGCGCTCGGGATGGGTGAGGCGGTGTCGCCCCTGCCGAAATAAAGGGGTCGGGGCGGAGGGGGCGCTCTGGCTGGTGGGTGGGGGGATGCGGCGGGGGCGCGTGGGATGGGAGGTGGGCGGTGCCGTGCCGAAATGAAGGGGTCGGGGCGGAGGGGGCGCGCTGGCTGATGGATGGGGTGATGGAGGTGGCGCTCGGGATTGGGGAGGCGGTGCCGTGCCGAAATAAAGGGGTCGGGGCGGAGGGGCGCGCTGGCTGGTGGGCGTGGTGATGCATAGGGGGCGTTCGGGATGGGGGGGGCGGTGCTGTGCCGAGGGGTCGGGGCGGAGGGGGCGCGCTGGCTAGTGGATGGGAGGGTCGGAGCAGAGGGAGCGCGCTGGCTGGTGGTGGGGATGATGCGGAGGTGGAGCACGGGATGGGGGGGCTGTGCCGTGCGTAAATAGAGTGGTCGGAGCTCCAGACACCCTGTGCAAGAGAATTTGGTTCCTTATGACAGCGTTTCGACTCTACACCCTCCCGTCCCAAGTCTCCCCTTTCGGCAGTCCTTGCGGGGATTTCTTGTTCAATGCGCGGGCGAAGCGCCCCCTTCCAAGACAGGTTCCATGGGCCCACAGTTCAGACGTGAGATTCGTTTTTCGGACTGGAGTGGTCCTCCATCCTTTGAGCTTCAAGGAATCCGAAGAGGTTGAAGTTCAACCGTTGAACACACAGTTGATCGAAGTGTCTGGCGACAGCCCCGCTTCCAGAAGGAGCCACCCTCCATCCGTGTAACCTCCTGTTGGTTTCGAGACTTTTGGCCATGAAGTCGAAGGAAGACTGAGGCGAGAGCCCCATTTCGAAAAGGAGCCGCCCTGCATTTGTGTAACCGTTCCATCTGTGTAGCCGTGTAGCCGGATTCATGTAAGCCGAGGAAGTCTCAGGCGAGAGGCCCATCTTCAAAATCATCCGCCTTCCGTCCGAGTATCAGTTGGATGTGTGGACTGAGCCTTGCGCGACTCCAATTAAGGGAAAGCTTTCTATTGCACTGGCGCCGTGCTTGGCATTGCTTGGCATTGCCTGGCAGTGCCTGGCATTGCTTGGCATTGCTCTTCAGTGCTTGGCATTGCCTGTCTTTGGTTGGCATTGCTTGGTATTGCTTGACATTGCTTGGAGAGGCACAGTAATAATACTAGGCACTGGGGGCGGGGAGCCTGGGGAACCCGGGGTATCTGGGGAACCCAGGGAACCTGGGGAACCTGGGGAACCCGAGGAACCCGAGAAATCCAGGGAACCTCCGAGCAGCGTGCAACGTAATAGTCGTAGGCGCCGAGGGCGAGGAACCTGGGGAACCCGGGGAACCTCCGAGCAACGGGCAACGTAAGAATCCGAGGTACCATTTTTGTAACAAAGTAAGAACCCCTAAAGCAAGCCTAATTAGCGAACGGATGTGCGCGATGCTCAGGCGAGAGTTCAACTTTGAAAAGGAGCAGCTCCTCATCTGTGTAACAGTGTTTTTTTCAAGACGAATGTGCGCGGCACCAATGCGAGATCCCTATATTGAGAAGGACCCCTTCCATCTGTGTGAATGTTTGACGTTTCGAGCTTCAAGCTCGTAATCGGGGAGGAAGCCTTATGCGAAACGCTCAGCCCGCCCTAACGACACGTCTGGTGGCGCAATAAGGAGGAGGGAACATCCAAGAAAGATGAATGATGGATGGCTGATGATGAGGCTGATGATGATGCTTATGATGATGATGCTGATGCTGATGATGCTGATGATGATGATGCTGATGCTGATGCTGATGATGATGATGATGATGACGATAATGATGGTGATGATGCTGATGCTGCTGCTGATGCTGATGATGATGATGATGATGCTGCTGATGATGATGATGATGATGATGCTGTTGATGATGATGCTGATGATGATGCTGATCATGAGGAGGAGGAAGAGGATGAGGAGGAGGGGGAGAAACATGTGAGGGAGGAGGAGGAGGTGGAGAGGTTTGTTCTCCTACTCCTCGAATGAAGGAGTATGATGAGGAGGACGGGGTCGGGTCGAACGCCGTGGGGGCTGAGGTACTAGGTTTCAGGGGTGAGGGAGGAGCAACCGTGAGGATGTGGAAATAAGGAGCAGCAATGATGAAACGGAATCGCGAGGAACGAAGGGCGAGGATGAGGACGACAGGAGGAGGAAGAGGAGGAGGAGGAGGAGGAGGAGGAGGAGGAGGAGGAGGAGGATGAGGAGCGAGGTCAGAGGAGGGTGGTGGGGGGGTGTTTTGGCGAGGGGGGGGTGGGGTTGGGGGGGGGGGGGGGGGGGGTGTGGGTGTGGGGGCGGCATGTGAGGGGCAGAGGCGGGTGGGGAGTTGGGAGGTGAGGTCGAGCATGCGGGATGCTGATGTGCGTAGTATTTTTTTTTTTTTTTTTTTTTGTACTCTTTTTTTTTTTTTTTTTTTTTGTTTTTTTTCCTTTTTTTTTTTTCTTTTTTCTCTTTCAGGGTTTTTTTTTTTCTTCAGTGATTTTTTTTTCTTTTTCCTTTTTTTTTTTTTTTCAGTGGATGATGAGGAGGGAAGGGGAGGAAGATTGAGGAAGCGGAATCGGATTTTTTTTGTTTTTTTTTTTTTTTTTTTTTTTTCTTATTTTATTGTATTTTTTTTTTTCGAGGGGGGTGATGACGAAGACGATGTGATGGTGATGATAGATGAGGAGTAAGGAGCATGAGGAGGAGGAGGAGAGGGAGGAGCGTTGCTGAGGAGGAGGAGGAGGAGGAGGTGGAGGAGAAGGGAATCGTATCGAATTGGACGAGGTGTTGAGGGCCGAAGATGAGATGAGAGGAGGAGGTGGGAGGAGGAGGAGGTGGGGAGGAGAGGAGGGAGAGGAGGAAACAGGCGGTGTCCAGCGAGGAACGAGGACCGTGGGGGGGAACAGGCGACGCGAGGTGGAGGAGGCGGACGGGAGGAGAAGGAGGAGGAGGGGGAGGAGGAGCGATGAGGAGGCTGAGCGATGCGGCGGAGGAGGAGGAGGAATAGGAGGAGGAGGAGGAGGAGGAATATGAGGAAGAGGAGGAGGAGGATGAGGAGGAGGAGGAGGATGATGATGATGATGATGAGGAGGAGGAGGAGGAGGAGGAGGAGAGGGAGGAAGAGGATGAGCGAGGAACAAACACATCGGGGAGCGAGGAGGAGCGTTGAGGAGGAGGAGGACGGGGGAGGAGGTGGAGGAGGAGGAGGCGGAGGAGAGGGTGGACGAAGCGGAGGAGGAGGACGAGGAGGAGGAGGAGGAGGTGCAGGAGGAGCAGGATAACAAGGTGGAGGAGGACCAGAGTAGACCCAACATGCAATGCAGTGACGATGCCGCAGTACACCCGTCCGTCCCAAGACACCTCATTAGTCCCTGCATGTTGTCCTTCGAACTGCAAGACGCGCCCCCCTGGACTACCATCCCAATGTGGGCCTGCCAGTTTGGCGAGGGCCCCGTTTTGAAAGGGCACTGCTTTGCATCCTTCTGGCCCGCAGTCAGGGGTGCGAGACATCAAGACCATACCGTTCAGCGAGATGTCCAACGATACCCACCCTGCCGAAAAGAAGGGCCGACCCCAATCCGTGCAGGTGTGGCACACTTTGTCACATTTCTCGCCATGACCTTCGAGGGAGTCTCAAGCGAGAGCACCGTTTTGCAAACTGACCACCCTGGATCCGTGTAGTCTACATTTTTTGAAGTTCGTGGCCTTTGAGTTTAGGGGCGTCTCAAGCAATATCCTCATTGTGAACATGAACCATGCTCCACTCTTCTAGATGTTGCAAGCTGTTAAGGCGAATCTGCGCGGCGCTACGACGAGCGCCCACTGTTGAACACGATGAGTGGTCCATCCATGTAACGTACGATCCTGTTCACTCATGTGAGTGATTCTAATGTGGGGCCCCAATTGCTTTAAACAGCCCTCTATCTTGGTATTTGTTGCGACCGTTTGAACATGCGCGCCTCGCTAAGACGATAATCGCATTTCCAAACGCCCCCTTCCATGTGTGAATCTGTTGCGAGCTTTCAAGACGAATGTGCGTGGCGCTAGGGCGACGGCGACGTGTTGAACACTATTTTCCCTATCTTTGAAGCAGCTGCAAACTTTCAAGACGAATGCGCGCGGCGCCCGGGCGAATGCCGAGTTTTGACAAGGAGCCTTTGTCTATCCTTGAATGTGTTGCATTTGTTATGACGGACGTGCGCTACTCTAATGCCGAGTCCAGTTGTAAAAACAGTCTTCCATCTTACGTAATTGTTGCAAGCGTAAGAATATGCAGGCGGCGCCAAGGCAAAAACCCCATTGTTCAAGCGAGATCCTTCCATCTGCGAAGCTGTTGCAACCTGTTCAGACGAACGTGCGCGGCGCCAGGGTGAGGGCGACATGTTGCGAACTACTCCATTGGCTTTTAACAGCTGTGCGCGGCGCTAAGGTGAGATATACATTTTGAGTAAAAGGAGCCGCTCTCCGTCCTTGGAGGTGTTGCTACATTTAGGACGAATGTGCGTGGCGCTACGGCGAAAGCCCGCTCTTGCAAGTGACTCCCCTCCATACATGAAGTCGTTGCACACTTTTAAACCGAATGTGCGCGAGAGCCACAATTTGAAAACCTCCCGCCCTTAATCTTTGGAGTTGTTGCTTGCTATTAAGGCGAATGGGTGCGTCGCTGTGGCGGGAGCCACTCGAAAGCCACCTCCCTCCATGTCTGAAGCTGTTACGTATTTGGATACGAGTGTGCGCGGCGCTAGGGCAAGAGCCAGATTGTGAAAACCATGGCCTTCTGTCCTCAAGTATATTGTTTCACCATGATGCGCATGTGCGCGGCGCTGATGCGAGAGATGCATTCTTAAAACGACCTTTGCTCTATCCTTGAAGCTGTTGCCAGTTTCAAGCTGCAGGATCGTACCTGGGTGGAGAAATGCCGGGAGAAACGCCCAACCCGCTCTCCCGACATTCCTTGAGTGCGACACGGATGGGGTTACCCATCGAAGGACGGAGAAGCGGGAACTGCGAGGTGGGGGAGGTGCGTTGAGGATGGTTTGAAGAAGAGAAAAGCGGCGTAGGAGGATAGGATAAGAGGCACGTGGACGGAGGAGGCGGATGGTTGATCTCGTTATGATTGATGTTATGTTGATGTGAACGTTTGATTTTGATGTTTGATGTTGATGATGTTGATGATGATGTTGAGGATGAGGTTGAGTATGAGGATGTTTATGAGGATGATGATATGTTGAGGAGGTGGTGGAGGATGAGGGGATGGGAATGAGGTTGTTGATGATGTTGATGATGATGATGATGTTTGATGAGATGATGATGATGTGTTTGATGATTGATGTATGGTGATTGTGTTGATGATGATGATGATGATGATGATGATGATGATGATGATGATGATGATGATGATGATGATGAGGAGGAGGAGGAGGAGGAGGAGGAGGAGGAGGAGGAGGTGGAGGTGGAGGAGGAGGAGGAGGAAAAGGAGGAGGAGGCAGAGGAGCGAGGAGGAGCGAGGAGGAGCGAGAAGGATGGTGGATGGAGGGAGGCCGAAGGACCGGCGCAGCGTCGCGGCGCCTCCGAGGTCCACGGCGGCGGTGGGCCTGGCGCTGTGGCTCGCCTGGCCGCGGCGCGCTAAGGCCGCCTCGGGGCGCTCCGGGGCGGAGCGGCGCGCGCGCGCGCCTGCTTTTGGCTTCCCTGGGACGTCGTCGGGGCGGGGGGCTCCTGCAGCGCAGTCGCAGGGGGGCTCCTCCTTCTTCTCCTCTTCCCTCTTTTCCTCCTCTTTCTTCTCCTCATTCTTTTCCTCCTCCTTCTTTTCCTTCTCCTCCTCCCCTCCTCCCTCCTCCTCTCCTCCTCCTCCTCCTTTCCTCTCCTCCTCCTCTCCTCCTCCTCTCCTCCTCCTCCTCCTCCTCCCTCCTCCTCCTCCTCCTCCTCCCTCCCCTCCCCCTCCCCGTCCCCCTCCCCCGTCCCTCCTCCTCTTTCCTCCTTCTCCTCCTCCTCCTCCTCCTCCTCCTCCTCATCCTCCCTTCCCTCCCCCTCATCGTCCCTCCCGCCTCCCCCTCCCTCTCCCGCGTTTGGGGATCTCTCTTTGTCCTGCTGCTGCTGCTGCTCTTCCGCTGCGGCTCCTGCTGCTACTGCTGCTGCTCCTCTTTCTTCTGCTGCTGCTTCTCCTGCTCTTTTTTACGCTGGTCTGACTTCAGCTACGTGGCTGGAGCGTCCCAAATTTCCTACTGCTGCTCCTCCTCCTGCTGCTGCTGTTGCTGCTGCTCCTCCTCTTCCTCCTTGACCTCAGGCTGGTGCAGCCAGAAGCGGCCGCAGGTAGGGTCGACCGTCGTCGTCGTCCTATTCGTCGTCGTCGTCGTCGTCGTCGTCGTCGTCGTCGTCGTCGTTGTTCTACAATTGCCTCCTCATCTTCTTCTTCTTCTTCCTCCTTGGGTCACGGGCTCGCTGCCCCCAGACCCCCTCGCGTCGTGGAAACCTCCCGGCTGTCTTCGGCATCTGGGGGGCCCTCGCCCATCGCCCCCGCCGTCACGGCTGGATCCGCCTCGAGATTCTGGCCAGGACGTGCCGCGGGATGGATTTGGGGGGTCGATTTGGACCCGCAGGCCCAGGCCCCAGACTCCCTCGCGTCGTGAAGAGATCCCGACGGAAGGCTGGTGGCTGCCTCCGGCCCCCGAGGGCCCTCGCTGGGCGCCCGGGTCGCCATGGCTGGGTCCGCATCGGTAGTCTGGCCAGGAAGCACGCCGGGCTGGATCCGGGAAGTGACTCGTGGCACCAGGTCGAGGCCTCCCTTGCGTCGTGAAGAAATGGCAGGCTTCGGGCTCGCCGCTTCCAGGGGCCTTCCAAGGGCCCCCGGGCCGTCGAGAGACTGTTCTGGACTTACGGCTCCCGTGTAAAGGGTCGGGACTTGCGTCGGGGGTGTCATTACGGAGAAAATCAAGACATCAGATCTCTGGGTCTCGCCGACAACTTCAGACCTCCAGAGACTCGAAAGTACCTCCTCTCTCTCCTCCCCCTCCTTCTCCTCCTCCTCCTCCTCCACTTCACCCTCCTCCTCCTCCTCCTCCTCCTCCTCCTCCTCCTTCCCTTCCTCCTCCTCCTCCTCCTCCTCCTCCCCTCACCCCCATCCCCCTCCTCCCCCTTCCCCCCTCCCTCTCCCCCCTTCTCCGCCTCGTCTTCCTCCTCTGCCCGCTCTCCCCTGGGTGGGAGGGGGGAGGGTCGGACTCCAGTGTGTTGCACGCGACGTGCCACCACGCCAAGCATCTGGGGCGTGCCTGCCAGATACGGGGCTTCTTGATCGTATGCTGCGTGCATCGTGGAGCTCTTCCAGAGTGGTGGGCCAGTTCCATGGAATTCTGATTGGTCTTTGCCACAACATTGATCCGATTGTGAATACCACCGCGCCAGTCGTCGATATCTCATCCGTTGAGGGCCACGAGGCAGGCTGAGGCGATAGATCATGGGAGTATGGTTGGCTTGTCCGAGTGGTTGGCGGGCTTTTCGAGGCAAAGGGGGGACTCAAAGAGGCTTTGTCATGGGCAGAGCTTGACTCGTCAACTGATATGGGCCAAGACGCTAATTTTTCCAGCGCTCTGAAGCGTTGGAGTCAGCAGGTCTCAGGGTTGTCTATGTCGTTTTGTGGTGCTGGCCGTGTTTGCTTAGCGAGGATGCAATGTATCATATTAGTTGGACCAGTCATCCCCTCAGCGTCTCCACGCCCAGCATTATTTTCCATGTTGCAGCGCGCCTAGGCGACGCGGGAAGAGGCGCTAGAGGCGCTGGAGTGGCTGCGGGCCCTCCTGCCTTTTCCTTGGCAAGCGGGAGGGATTCCTGGCTGGCTTTGATAATAGAAGAGGCGCTACATTTTGTCGAGGCCCACAAGTTGACGCATGTATGAGGGCTTGCTCGCAGACGCACTCGCGCACACACTTGGTGTCGGCTGCCCGTTGCGCTGGCGTCCATGCGGTACAGCGTTGCCTGCGGCACGAATATGATTTCGAGCGCACACGCATATGCACACAAGCACCAAGGCTACCGCTCACGCACATGCACACGTGTGCGCGCATGCAGTCATGGGCGCGAAGCATGGACGAACAGAAAGGAAATACACGAGGAGGTGCGGACACTGTATGTACATATTATCTTCACGTTTTCGCCCGGGCAGACCGATGGACGCACACGTTGACACAGTCGCGCAGACACGTTGGCAGGCAGACATGCTGGAGCCAGGCAGGCGGGCAGGCAGGCCGACAGACGGGACAGAGGCACATAACAACAGACAGGTATCACAAGTACACACCGCACCCGCCGCACATCTAATCCAGCTGAGGTGCGGGCCACACACATGTGTTGTTTTTTTTTGTGAGAGGCCGTGCTTCGTCCAGCGAGTGGTCTCCCAATCGACATGTAGGCTCGGCAGGACATCCGAGCTGGCCAACTGGCCACGCGAAGTCTGCCTGGAGACTGCGCGGCCTCCTCCACGATCTGCCCCCGCCCCTCCGCGCTACATGTGCCCTCTCCGGCGCCCCACTCCAGGATGGCTTCGCCAAAAGGGGGCCGCCTTCGTCCATGAGCGACAAGCCCAGGGAAGCGAAAAATCACACAAACATGAAGAAGTCGGACCTCCGAGTTTTGATGTTCATGCCATTCCTCGTTCCCCTCGAAGCCGCCCTTCGCCGCCCCCGGGAGCCGTGGGGGTGCCCGGAGGTGGCGGGCGGCGGCCTGCCACGCGGCTCCCGCCCTCGCCGCCCCGGGCCGGCCCCCTCGGGGCGCGTCGGCCCCGGCCAGGCACCAGGCCTCACCGCTCGGCTCGAGGCACCTGCCGCTCCCCAGCGGGGGGGGCGCAGCCCCCCCCCCCCCCTGGGGCGGCCTGCGAGCCGACGCTCCGCGATCGTGCTCGCCCGAGGGGGAGCCACAGATGGGAGACCGAACAGCGACGTAAACATAAAAACTCGGAGGTCCGCTCGAATTTCTTGGGTCCGCGCTGGGCCCCCCTGGCGGTGCCTCCAGCGCCGCCCCTGGCGCGCTCCGCGCGCCGGGGAGGGGGGTCCAGCGCCGATCCGAGAAGTCCACGCGGACATCTGAGATTTTATGTTAATGTCACTGTTCCTTCCCCTAACAGAGAGGCAGCAGCCTCGGTGGGCGGGCTCTCTTGGGGCCCGTCCCCGAGCGCAGCGTCGTCCGCAGAGGTCCTCGGCCAGGAGGGTGCACGCTGCGTGCTGGGGCCCAGTGATGGCCCTGACCATCTGGGCCTCCTGGATGGGGTCGGAGTAGATGGGGTCGAAGGATCGCGCCGCATCGCCGATGCATTGACGATGCGGGTCGATGCGCAGACCGTGTTTCCCCACACCGACGTCGCCGACGCATCGCCGACGACACCAATATATCGGCGATGCGGCGCGATTTTTCGACCCCATGTGCTCGGACCCCATCTAGGAGGCCTCTGCTGACCAGGCATGATGGTGGTGTATCAGGTACCTTCTGCGCCATGATGTGAATCCTGGCAGCTGATGCCTTGAGCAGTGCACTGGATGCAGCTGGCACGAGGGTTAAGAGCGTTGCATGGGGCACCCTTAGGTACTTCGTGCTTGGGCTCTGCACCTTGGAGTGTCCTTCGTCTGCGATGTCTCCACTGGGGCCCGCGCCATCGGTGAGGGGGCTCAGGTTCTTGACCTCGTCGCTCCTGTGGCAACCTTTCGACTGCGCTCTCGGCTCCCTCGCCCCCTCTCGGCGCCCGGGCCGGAAGCGTGCTGCAGGCGGAGTGCGCCGCGATCTTCGCCGACGTCGCTGCCACGGTGGCCGGGGGGCCACCAACAGCGCTCACGCGCTGAGTTTGGCGGACATCGCCGTCTGTGTCAGTAGGCTCTGATTGCCGGGCCCCTTGGGGTCGTGAAAAAGTCTCGACGGGAGGTTCTTCGCAGTTTCTGGCTTCGGTGGTCTTTGCAGAGCCTCAGGGACCGTCAATACCGCCTCTGGATGAACAGCCTGTCCTGGGGTCAAGCCCTCTGGATTGCGCAAAAATCACGACTTCGGGGATTTGGGGAGGCCCTAATTAGTTCAGAGTGTCACGGGGTCAGATACGTTTTCTGATGGGGGGATTCCCAGCACCAGAGTTCCGTAATATTGCAGATATGTTCGAGATGAAGCGAGATTGGCCACAAACGACCGACCGCCCTCTTTGTGATCTTCATTCTTTCTGCGACGTCTATTGGCTGACGAGATGTCCTAGGCTTTTCTCTGGCTTGCAGAGCGATTACCTTACAGTCGATTCGAGGTAAAGTGCGCCGCGTGGTCGGTACCAGCAAGGACGCGATACACGAAGCTTCATTCTATGGTCTCCACAACGGGGAGGCCTACTTGGGTGCGTGAGTTGCTTCTGCACAAGGGTACGAGAGCAGTCGCCCCTGACTCAGCGTGAGAGAGGGCTTGCTTCAGAGGGCGAATCGACCTCCTTCTCCTTGTGGAGCCTGCCTGGATTGCTGTCCCTTTTGGGTGCCGAGGTCGCCCGTGTCGGAGTGCGGGATTCGGCTCTGGGCGCCTACGCAGGACCGTCCGCGGTGCCGACCCGCTGCTGGGGTCCCGAGGCGCCCGCGCCAATGGTGAGATTGCCGATGTGTTACAAGATGACGATGCCGATGATGATGCTGCTGCTGCTGATGATGATGATGATGATCGAGATGATGATCGAGATGATGATGATGATGCTGCTGCTGCTGATGATGATGATGATGATGATGAGAAGGATGAGGATGGTGGTGGTGGTGTAGATAATAATGATGCTTCTGTGGATGACGAGATGACGATGAAAACGATTCTGATTATGCTGATGGGTATGGTGGTGGCGATTGCGATGTTGCTGATGATGGTAATGGTGAGTGATCATGACGAAGTCGCTGACGATGTCGATTGTGGTGAAGATGATGATGGCTGTTCTGGTGACGGCGATTTGAAGTATGATGGTGACGATGGCGACTGTGATGATGACCCCGATGATGACGACGATGGCGATGATGGTTGTGATTGTGGTGGCGATGATGATGTTGCCAATGATGATTTGGATTCTGGTGAAGGCGATGCTTATGAGGATGGTGATAGCGATTATGGTGTTGATGAATGTGTTGACTATGCTGCTGATTTGCTTGTGATTGACGACGGTTGCAATCTCGATTGTGATCATTCTGATTCGAATGGTGGTGCCCTTGTTGATCATTCTGTTGATAATGATAGTTATGGTGACCTTACCGGCGACGAAGATGATAATGATGATGATGCCGATCATGATGCTGATTCTGATGATGATGATTGTGATGGTGATGCTGACGATCCTTCCGCGGATGACGACTTTGATGATTACGACGCTGATGGCGACAGTTTTGATCATGACGTCGGTGACGATTACGTTGCTTTTGGTGAGGATGAATCTGATGCATTCGAGGACTATGGTGGGGATTTGGAGTTTGATGATGCTCATGATGCTTTTATTGTTGCTGCTGTTGCTCATGATGGCGATCTTTGTGTGATGGAAATGAACACCACGGCACCATTAGGCGAGGCTATCCAATCCCGTGCCCAGCAGCTGCCAGCGCAGGCCAGGGATGATGAGTAGAAGGAGGAGGGGGAGGCGAGGTGGACAAGGATACGGGGGAAGGATGAACTGGCTGAGGATGATTAGGAGGGAGAGGCGGAATACGAGAAGGAGTGGGAGAAGGACATGGAGGAAAGAGGAGGACGAGGAGCCCGAGACGGAGCAGGACAATGACACGGGGGAAGGTGAGAAACGATGATGTTGATGATGAAGATGATGTTTTTGCTGCTGCTCATGATGAGGAGGAGGATGAGGAGGAGGAGGAGGAGGTGGAGGAGGCGGATGACGCGAGTATGATGATGATGATGATGATGATGATGATGATGATGATGATGATGATGATGATGATGATGATGATGATGCGGAGGAGGAGGAGGAGGAGGAGGAGGAGGAAGAAGAGAACACGGAGGAGGATGAGGAGGAGGAGGAGGAGGAAGAGGAATAATAATAATAGCAATACGAAGACGAAAAAGAAGAATAATCATCATAGTAATAATAGTAAGAATAATAAGAAGGATAATATTAATATGAATAATAAGAATAATACTAATAATAAGAATAATAAGAATAATAATAATAGTAATAATACCAATGGTAATAAGAAGAATAATAGTAATAATACTAAGAAGAAGAATAAGAAGAAGAAGAGGAGGAGGAGGAGGAGGAGGAGGAGGAGGAGGAGGAAGAAGATGAGGAGGAGGAGGAGGAGGGGGAGGGGGAGGACCGCGAAACCAGTCTTGGTCAGGCTAACCCTGGGCCAAGGATCGGTGTGTTTGCCTCCTCGGCCCAGCATCTGGCGATCCCAGGCCGAGAACGGGCCTGGCAAGGATCGATGCAGGTGGATAGCTGGCAATCTCTCGCCATGTGTGCATTTTTGAGCAAATCGTTGCCGTTCCAGCGCGAGTTGAAGGACGGCAGAAGTCGTTAAGCTTTTTACGACTTCACCGCGCTCCTCCTCCTTATCCTTGCATTGCTGGATCGTCCTCGAGCGTCCATTAACCTTTACCCTCTTGTCCTCGCCCTCCCGCCGACAAACATTATGGCGGGGTCACCGACAGGCCTTGGGGGGGGGGTCACCGACGAACCCCAGGGGGGTCACTGACGGCCTCAGGATAACCACCGACAAGCCTCAGAGGGGTCGCCCACTACCCTGGGGGGGATCACCGGTAAGCCCAAAAGGGGGACCACGCCCCTCCCCCACCCGTAAAAGCGCATCGGAGGTACCCAAAATTCTACCATTCCAGGGCGATCAGCGAACTTCCCCGTCTTGCAGTCAAGCTGTATCATAAGGATGCGCGGTAAGGATGCGAGGGCCTCGGAGGGCCACGTTAGCGTTCTTCGAACGAGGTTGGCCGACGAAAGTGGCCAAGGATGGGCCGAAGGGGCAAGGATGTAAGGGCACATTTGCGAAGTTCGCCCATCCTTACTATGCGGGTTGATTGTGGTCTTGGTCTTAGAGGAGGAGGAGGAGGAGGAGGAGGAGGAGGAGGAGGAGGAGGAGGAGGAGGAGGAGGAGGAGGAGGTGGAGGAGGAGGAGGAGGAGGAGAAGGGGAGGAGGATGACGAGGGGAGGAGGAGGAGGGGCGGAGGAGGAGGAGGAGGAGGAGGAGGAGGAGGAGGAGGAGGAAGGAGGAGGAGGAGGAGTGGGAGGAGGATGACGATGGGGGGAGAGGAGGAGGAGGCGGAGGAGGAGGAGGAGGAGCAGGAGGAGGAGGAGGAGGAGGAGGAGGAGGCGGAGGAGGCGGAGGAGGAGGAGGCGGAGGAGGAGGAGGAGGGGGAGGAGGAGGAGGAGGCGCGAACTTTCCCGCCTTGGTCCTCGAGGGGGCGCCGCGGCCCCAGTTTTGGCGGCCCCGTGCCCACGGGGCCCGGCCTGGGGCCGCTCTCCTGCGAGCGGGTGCTCTGCCTGCCTCTCCAGCGGGTCCCGCCTGCGCTGCCCTCGCCTTCCGCAGCCTCCCGGGCGCTGCTGGAAGTGCCCCTGGCTTTAACTCGGGCGTGTCCCTCTGCAGGAGGAAGGTTCAATGATAGCAAAGATAAAGTCAGGGGACGCTTTTTTTCGTTTGTTCTATTGTTTTGACAATTGTTTTGTTTTCCTTCACAAGTCGCCCGTAGGCGGACATGCCCGACCTAACCCTGGCCCAGGGCGCCCCCAGACTTTCCAGGGAGGCCCCCGCGGCTTCCAGGGCACCCCTCGCGAGGCCCAGAGGGCCCCAGGGCAGGGCTCCTTTCGATTCCTCCGATCCGATCCGCTTCGACTTCGTCGTCTTCCGACTCTGGTTCGACTCGATTTCGGATTCCGACGTGGGCTCCGATTTCTCAGTGGAGGCCTGCTCGCCTGCAGATTTCCGCCGATTCGACTTCTCCCGACTCGGCTGCCGATCTCCGCCGATTCGACTCGTCTCGATTGCAGATCCGACCTATCGATTCGTCCTGCCAGGGACTCCAAAACGGAGCGAAAAGCTGGGGGCACCCTTTGCCAGGAGCAACTCCAGCAGCACCCGAGGCCTGCACTGGCCGCTCACCTTCCGGTACACCGATTTGCGGGGCCCAGAGGCCGCCTGCGCGCTGCTCCTGGCGAAGTTTCTCTACGCCTGAGGCCTTCTCCCGCGGTCACATATTGGAAGGGACCTCGCAAGCTTTCGTCGGGCCTGCGCGCAGAGCAGTGTCCATGAGAGCAAGAGCGCAGCTGAGCACAGGAGGGCGTGCAGGCAGCCGCGGAGCTCGGACATGCAGAAGCGAGGTGCGGACGACGCTGCAAAGCCCTAGGAAAGCGAAACGTTGACAGCGCGAGCCTCCTCCTCCTCCTTCTCCTCCTCCTCATCCTCGTCCTCGTCCCTCGTCTCCTCCTCGTCCCTCGTCTCCTCCTCGTCCCTCGTCTCCTCCCCTTCCTCCTCCTCCTCCTCCTCCTCCTCCTCCTCCTCCTCCTCCTCCTACGTACCACACGTGCACGTGGCCGGGGCGCCCCCGCGCCATGCCCGCGAGCGTCCAGCCGTCTGGGGTGTGCCTCCGTCCGGCTCGGCCCGCCTCTCCGCCGCTGGCCGACCGCTTCACGGAAGGGGGATTTGTCCACCGCCGCTCACAACCAGCATCCTCCTCCTCCTCCTCCCTCCTCCCCCTCCTCCTCCTCCTCCCCCCCTCCTCCTCCTCCCCCCTCCTCCTCTCCTCCTCCTCCTCCTCCTCCTCCTCCTCCTCCTCCTCCTCCTCCTCCTCCTCCTCCTCCTCCTTCTCCTCCTCCTCCTCATCCCGAGTCCGTGGCGAGCCCACAGTGCACGTGAGAGGGGGCAGGCCTCCTCAGAAGCCCCGCCGCCCTGTGAGTGGGCGGGCCCCCTCATTCCTAGCTCGTTCGGCTCTCCTTCGCCCCCGGCTGGGCCCGTCAGGGTTCGAATGGACATGGCACGGGCGCGAAACACAGCAAGCGCATGAGTGACGTAATATTGCGTGCGACGCTATACATCTGCATGCAGCCATAGCTACACATCATCTCCGTGTTGGGCGACTGTTGCTTCTACCGGTTACCGCCTGGTCTCCAGACGGAGACTTTCCTCCTGGGCGGGGAACGCGGCCGGTCACCGAAGGTGTTCCGCTGCTCGCAAGTGCCTCCGAGCAAACATCCGTATAACACGTGTCTGTCTCGATGTGATGGATCGTAGATCCTCCACGGCGGCTCCATCCAATTCTGCCAAAACATACCCGTACTGGATGACAGCTGCTTCTGCCGCCTGGTCCCCAGACGGGGACTTCCCCCCCTCCCGGGGCTCGCCGCCGAATGAGATGGGCGTCGCCCCAACGTACTGCTACTATGTGTGCGTCCCATGAAAGAACGCGGCCAGGGCCCTTGGCCCCGCCTCCCTGCGACACCGCGCCTCTGGAGCGCTGGGGGGGGGGGGGGGGCACGGCGGCTGCGCCGCTCGGAGGGCGGCGGCGGCCGAGGGGGGCAGTCCTCACAGGGCGGAATTCTTTGCGGGCCTCCCTGGGGAGCCTCCCGTGGCCCCCCGGGGGCCCTGGCCGGGCCTCGGGGCCGTCAAGAAGCGACTCGGGATGGAAAGCTGGTCCCGGGGAACGGGTCCAGACCTCTGGGGTCGACGTCATTTAAAAATCATGGCGTCGCGGGTCTGGGATCGGCGCTACCCCTACCGTTGCCTCCAACCCTGGACGCCAAGGTCTGACCCTGGAGGCCAGATCTTCATCCGTTTCCCTACTTTGGCCCTCCCGTGGCGCTGGGGCTCGAGCAGGTGAATGGTCAAATCGTCGATCGCTGTGTAGGATGGCGATTTGCTGGCGGCGAAATCCGAATACTCTCGTCGATCAACGATTCAGGCAACATCGATGGGCGGCTGGGGTAGGGTTCGAAATTCGCCGAGCACATGGCGAAATCCGAGCCCTAGCCCCGCCTCCCATTGATTCTGGAGAAGTGATGGTTGGTGGGGGTAGGCCGCGGACGTTGCTAAGAGGATAGGGGTCTCAGGGGCGGATGCTGATGTGTGTTATATCTGGCCTAGCCTAGCTTATGAGTGGGTTACGGGATAGGGGTCTTAGGAGCGGATGCGGATGTGTTTTATATCTGGCCCAGCCTGATTAGCTTATTAGTGGGTTACGGGTGCCCTAAGTGGTTTGGGGGGTTTGGCGATCCGGGCTAAGTGGGCTCCGCCCACTCAGCGGAAAATTCTCACCCCCTGAACTACATCGGCGCTCCGAAAGTTTATTCCGATGTGAGAGGCACGGCGCCGCGCGAATGCAGCGCAAACGCTATGCTGGACGGGCGCGGCACTGCATACCCCTTGGACAGGCGAGATCAGCCGCGCCCCCGTGCGAACCCCGATGCCGCGCGGGGCGCGTTCCCGTTGACAATGGCGCACCCAGGAAACCGTTTCTTGTGCAGGGAGTCCCGAGCGGTCTGCCCGTCGGCGGCTCCTTCGGACGAGGCCTGGAACCACCGAGAAACCGTCTTTCATATGAAGTTCTATCCAGTTTGCCCATGTTCGGTTTCTTCGGAGTGG
>CAUYUJ010021889.1:105944-108444 GCA_963575745.1 Prorocentrum cordatum | reverse complement strand
GGCGGGGGGCATGCCCTTCTGTCGCGCGGCGGGAGGGAGGAGGACCACCACCCCGGGCAGCGCGCTGGGGGCCGTTGCCCGCCGAGCTCGGGGGGGGGGGGGGGGCACGTGGTGGACTGAGCCCCCCTTGAGGCGGCCATCCGCGACGGTCGGTTTTCGCACGGGACCCAGGCGGTGCTCCGCAGCGTATTCTCAGGAGGGAAAGAGCGCACAGGCACAAATAATCGTCGATTCCCATGAAACTCTGCAGAATATGGGAAGTGACGAACATCCAGAGCATCATGTGGAACACATGGGGAATCCTGGAATTTGTGCCTACTTCCCATATCCACAAAGGATGGGGTTCTTGTTATTCTTCATATCCTGAGGATGTGTTACTACTCTGACAGCGCAGACTCCCCTCCCTCCTCCTCCTGCTCCTCCTCTTCCTTCACCTCCCTCCTCCGTGTCTTCCTCACGATTTGAAGATTGATGGTGGTGATGCGGATGATGGTGATGCTGATTATGATAATCATGATGATGCTGATGATGATGACGATGCTGCTGCTGCTGATGATGACGATGATGATGCTGATGATGATGATGATAAGGATGATGCTGATGATGATTCTGACGAGATGATGCGAAGGATGACTGTGTTGATGGTGATGATGACTGATGTCGATGCTGGTCGTGATGATGATGCTGATGACGATGACGATGATGATGTCGATGCTGACGATGACGATGATCACGATTGTGATGATGATGATGATGATGATGATGATGATGATGGTGATGATGATGATGATACTGATTATGCTGATGATGCAGATGATGCTGATGCTGCTGACGTTGATGGATGATATGCTGCTGCTGACGAGGGTGATGACGATGACGATGCTGATGATAGTGATGATGATGCTGATGATGATGCTGATGACGATGATGACGTTGATGACGTTGATGATGATGATGGTGATGCTGATGCCAATGGTAATGCTGATGATGCTGATAATGCCATTGATGATGATGATGACGAAGATGATGATGATGATGATGCTGATGATGATGATGCTGATGATGATGATGTTGATGATGATGATGGTCATGATGATCATGATGCTGTTGCGGTTGATGATGATGGTGATGATGATGATGCCGATTCTGATGATGATGATGATGGTGATGATGATACTGATACTGGTGATGGTGATGATGACGATGCTGCTGATGATGATGGTGATGATGCTCATGATGCGGCTGAGGATGCTGATGATGATGATACTGCTGATGTTGATGGATGACGATGCAGATGACGATGATCACGATGATGATGATGATGATGATGATGATGATGATGATGATGATGATGATGATGATGATGATGATGATGATGATGATGATGTTGATGATGATGATGATGATGCTGATTATGCTGATGATGCTGATGATGCTGATGCTGCTGATGTTGATGGATGATGCTGCTGCTGCCGCTGCTCACGAGAGTGATGACGACGATGACGATGTCGATGATAATTATGCTGCTGCTGATGATGATGACGATGCTGATGATGCTGCTGCTGATGATGATTTTGATGACGATGATGCTGCTGCTTCTGCTGCTGATGAGGATGTTGCTGTTAAAGATAAAGATGATGATGCTGATGATGATGGTGGTGGTGGTGCTGATGCTGATGATGATAATGATGATGCTGATGCTGTTGTTGATGATGATAATAATAATGATGATGTTGTTGATTATTACGATGATGATGACGATGATGGTGGCGATGATGATGCTGAGGATGAGGATTATGATGAGGATGATGAGGATGATGATAATGATGATGATGATGATGAGGAGGAGGAGGAGGATGAGGATGATGATGATGATGATGATGATGATGATGCTGATGATGATGATGATGATGATGATGATGATGATGATGAGGAAGATAATGATGATGATGATGATGCTCATGATGATGATGATGCTGATGATGGTGTTGGTTTTGGTGGTGGTAGTGGTGGTGGTGGTGGTGGTGGTGATGTGATGATGAGGATGATGACGGGGCAGATTTTGAGGACGTCTCGGGCGAGGCGCTGGTTTCAGAACACCCTAGGGGGGCCGCCAGGGGGTATGTCACTCCTCTGTTCGCGCCCAGATTGCGGGGATGTCTCAAGCGGCTTGTCTGTCTGTGCCCGCAACATCCTCCGTTTTCGGAGCAGGTTTTGAGGATGCCTCGGGCGAGGCGCTGGTTTTCGCAAACCCAAGGGGGGCGCCAGGGGGTCTATCACTCCTCCGTCCGTGCCCGGATAGCGGGGATGTCTCGAGCGTTTTTGTTGTGTGTGCCAGCAATATCCTCAGCTTTCGGGGTAGATTTTGAGGATGTCTTGAGCGAGGCGCTAGTTATCGCACCCCTGGGGGACCAGATTGCGAGGATGTCTCGAGCGGTTTGCTTGTTTTGCTGGCCAGATTCGTGGGCACATACCCTCCCAGGAGGCCCCGGGAGGCCCC
>CAUYUJ010021889.1:95944-100944 GCA_963575745.1 Prorocentrum cordatum | reverse complement strand
TACGTTGAACACGCCCCTGCGCTTGATCACCACCATCCCGCTGCAGCAGCATGCCTGCGTGCTTTTGTGGTCGTTTGCGTTGCGCACGCCCCAGCGCACGACCCTGACGATCACAGCATACTCTTGTCCATGCGGGCCACGGTTCCCCTGGCCCTCTCCATCTTGCCCAGGCCCGGGTGCCCGAGTCCTACCGTCCCTGCGAGAGAGCACCATGCGGGCCACAGCTTCTCCTAGGACCAGGCCGTGCGGCAGGGGGGATCGGGCTCCCACCGCTCCAGGTCCCCAGGCCCAGGCACTCGAGGAGATCGGGGGGGCCTGTTTGAGCCAGGCCGGATCACGAGCGTCCTGCCATCGTTCCTTGTTGCTCGAAGAATGGGAAGCGGCATAGACATAATCTTTCGGAGCCCCGCGTGGATTTCTTGGATCGGCGCTCGGGTCCCCCTGGCGGCGCCTCCAGCGCTGCCCCTGGTGCGCTCCGCGCGCCAGGGAGCTCTGGAAGACTATGTTTATGCAGTTGTTTATTTCTTCATCTGCTGGGGTGATGCGACAGCCACACAGCACACTAAGAACTTTTGCAACACTTTCTGATGTTTCCGAAGACATTTGGCCCAACTAGCTTCAGTCCACGGGACCAAGACTTCAGTCGACGATTGAAGGGAGTTGAAGCAAGGACCCAGGTATGGCAATGACGGGGGCACGCAACGTCGACGCGAGAGTCCCAGATGTGTTTGGTGACGGCCCCAAGGGCATCACTCTCGGTGGCGTCCTTTGGAGGATACTTCCAGCAGCCGCCGGTTCCTTCATCGAGTGGTACGAGTTCGCCATCTTCGGCTACCTCTCCATCTACATCGCCGGCAACTTCTTCCCAGGTAGCACCGGAGCGTATGGAACTTGGGCCGCCTTCGCGATCACCTTCTTGTTCCGGCCGATCGGAGGTGCTGTTTTCGGTTGGATGGCAGACCAGCTGGGCCGAAAGCCAGCGATGCAGCTGACCATCATGTGCATGCTGGTGACGACGATTCTGCAGGGCTGCCTCCCGACCTTCCACTCCTGCGGCGACAGCTGGGGCTGGCTTGGGATGATCCTCATGCTGCTGCTCCGTACGCTCCAGGGCCTGAGCGCGGGCGGCGAGCTGACAACCGCGGCGGTGTACATCTCGGAGGTGTCGCCCAGAGAGAGGCTGGGCTTCAACACCTCGTGGATCGCCGTGTGCGGAGCCTTTGGCGCCTACGTGGTTGCCGCGCTCGTGGTCTTCGTCATGGAGAGCTTCCTCAGCACGGAGCAGATGATGGAGTGGGGGTGGCGGATCCCATATCTCAGTGCCATCTTTCCTGGCGCGTTGGTTGTCATCGGTCGCCATTGGCTCACCGAGTCGGAGGAGTTCGTCGAGTCGAAGCATCAGGGCGTGGAGTTAGAGGAGGGAGACTCTGGAGCCGTAAAAGGCCCAGGCCAATCGGCTCCTCTGAGGGAGCTGCTCCTCGACTATTGGCCTCAGCTCCTGGTCGGCACCCTGGGCACTGCCGGCTGCGGGGCCCTCTGGTACGTGCCGCCTGTCTACGGTGTGCAGTTCATCCAGACCTACGACGGCCTGCCGCCCTCTGCGGTGACCCTCTCCGAGCTGGTCGTGTACCTCATCCCGACGCTTCTGTCCCCCGTGGTCGGGCTGCTCGTGGACGTCTGGGGCGCCGGGCGCGTCTACCTGCTCGCGTTGGCCGCGGGGTGCGTGGTCGCCCCGCTGCCGCTCTTTTACTGGTGGACGCACGTCCCCGGCTCCGACGCCGTGCTGGCCGTGTATCTCGGCCAGGTGATTCTCGGTGTCCTCATCGCGCTCACCGCCTCGGTCTACCTGTGGGCAATCGAGCTGTTCCCGACGCGCGTTCGCGTGACGGGCGTGTCCCTCGGGTATAATCTTGGGGTGGGCGTCTTTGGCGGGGTCGGTCCTCTCATCTCGGAGGCAGGGAACCACGTGCTGGACCCGCGCGGCCCAATCTCGGCCCCGGCCGCCTACATGCTCGCGGTCGGCATACTCTCGGTGCTCACGGTGCTGACCAGCCGCTGGATGGGCAGTCGCGGAGTGCTGAAGATCAGTCACATCCGGTCCAAACCGTATTGAGGGCCTCGAAGTGGAGCAGCGCCGCGGTCTCTGGTGCAGCATATGCCTGCACCAGTGTGCGATCTTTTTGAAATGCTGTCTCCGAGGTGGGACACGCTTTCATCGTCCAGATTCTTGTGATCGGCAATCGTTTTCCACGACACCTGCTCAATAGTCTCCGTAAGCGTAGTTAGCAGAGGAGGGCCGGTAATTACAGACAGCGGATCTGTATAGGACAGTGGATCGGCGATACCGAACCCTATCGTTTGCAACGGATCTTATTCAGACGTACAGTGCACGATTCTAAGCCGCCAATACCGTGGCCAATGTCCACGGGATGAGCAAGTACTTCTTTCGGTGACGCACCCATTGTGCAGGGGCGCTTGCACCAGGCAACGAAGATGTGGTGCTTCATCGTTTACGCAAGTCACCCTTCCATCCAGTGGCCTTCGCTAGTCGTTCTCATCGGAAGGTCCACTCGAAGACCGCCAGCATACCAGACTTTCTCCGCACGCGTCTTGCATTCTGGTCATATGTCTTCTTTTCTAGCAAGCCAGCAAGCAGAGAAGCTGAGAGTCCAGCGTGAGCGCGACGAAGGTGGCCTCGCAATGGCCGAAGGCTTCAGACCACCGTGGTGCATCCGGAAGGCGGACGAGATGTCGATGGGTTTCGTCGGGCACGGTACATCCATCCCCGGAACGTGTTCTTTGGTTCTCAAGAGTGGTTCCCGAGGGAATTTCAGTGACGCTCCTGCCAAACAACGCTAACAGACGCAGGACCAGAAATCGGCGTCGATTCGCAATTCGGTCTACAACAGCCACTTTAGCGTATTGGAGAAGCCTTACGGCCGGAGCCGCCGACCCTGAACGACGACGACGACACCGACGGCGGCGGCGGCGAAGAAGACGACGAGGACGACGACGACGACAACGACGACGACGACGACGACGCCGACGCCGACGCCGACGCCGACGCCGACGACGACGACGACGACGACGACGACGACGACGACGCCGACGACGACGACGACGACGACGACGACGCGGACGACGACGACGATCTGGCGCCTCTTGGGGGGTAGTTTGGGGCCTCTTGGGAGCCTCGTGGAGGCCTCTTGGGAGCCTCGTGGGGTTCTCTAGGGGCTTTCTGGGGGTCTCTTGGGGGGCTTCTTGGGGGTCTCCTGGGGGCCTCCCAGGAGCCTTTCAGGAGAGTGTGTCAGGGGCGTCGGACAGTCAGTGTGTGGCAGGGCCTATGAGGTTCTCCAAGGTCCCAGCAAATCGTGGCGAGGGAATGCGACTCTCACCATTCCAAGTCTCCCAGGTCCAGCAACTTGTGGCAGGGGCGCAGGATTCGCGGCGGTCCAGGCCTCACAGGGTGCACCCGATGTTCCCAGATCGGGGGGGCCTGCTTGAGCCAGGCCGGATCACGAGCGTCCAGCCATCGGGCCTTGTTGCTCGAAGAATGGGAAGCGGCATAGACATAATCTTTCGGAGCCCCGCGTGGATTTCTTGGATCGGCGCTCGGGTCCCCCTGGCGGCGCCTCCAGCGCTGCCTCTGGTGCGCTCCGCGCGCCAGGGAGCTCTGGAAGACTATGTTTATGCAGTTGTTTATTTCTTCATTTGCTGGGGTGATGCGACAGCCACACAGCACACTAAGAACTTTTGCAACACTTTCTGATGTTTCCGAAGACATTTGGCCAAACTAGCTTCAGTCCACGGGACCAAGACTTCAGTCGACGATTGAAGGGAGTTGAAGCAAGGACCCAGGTATGGCAATGACGGGGGCACGCAACGTCGACGCGAGAGTCCCAGATGTGTTTGGTGACGGCCCCAAGGGCATCACTCTCGGTGGCGTCCTTTGGAGGATACTTCCAGCAGCCGCCGGTTCCTTCATCGAGTGGTACGAGTTCGCCATCTTCGGCTACCTCTCCATCTACATCGCCGGCAACTTCTTCCCAGGTAGCACCGGAGCGTATGGAACTTGGGCCGCCTTCGCGATCACCTTCTTGTTCAGGCCGATCGGAGGTGCTGTTTTCGGTTGGATGGCAGACCAGCTGGGCCGAAAGCCAGCGATGCAGCTGACCATCATGTGCATGCTGGTGACGACGATTCTGCAGGGCTGCCTCCCGACCTTCCACTCCTGCGGCGACAGCTGGGGCTGGGTGGGGATGATCCTCATGCTGCTGCTTCGCACGCTCCAGGGCCTGAGCGCGGGCGGCGAGCTGACAACCGCGGCGGTGTACATCTCGGAGGTGTCGCCCAGAGAGAGGCTGGGCTTCAACACCTCGTGGATCGCCGTGTGCGGAGCCTTTGGCGCCTACGTGGTTGCCGCGCTCGTGGTCTTCGTCATGGAGAGCTTTCTCAACACGGAGCAGATGATGGAGTGGGGGTGGCGGATCCCATATCTCAGTGCCATCTTTCCTGGCGCGTTGGTTGTCATCGGTCGCCATTGGCTCACCGAGTCGGAGGAGTTCGTCGAGTCGAAGCATCAGGGCGTGGAGTTAGAGGAGGGAGACTCTGGAGCCGTGAAGTGCCCAGGCCAATCGGCTCCTCTGAGGGAGCTGCTCCTCGACTATTGGCCTCAACTCCTGGTCGGCACCCTGGGCACTGCCGGCTGCGGGGCCCTCTGGTACGTGCCGCCGGTCTACGGCGTGCAGTTCATCCAGACCTACGACGGCCTGCCGCCCTCTGCGGTGACCCTCTCCGAGCTGGTCGTGTACCTCCTTCCCACGGTCCTGTCCCCCGTGGTCGGGCTGCTCGTGGACGTCTGGGGCGCCGGGCGCGTCTACCTGCTCGCGCTGGCCGCGGGGTGCGTGGTCGCCCCGCTGCCGCTCTTCTACTGGTGGACGCACGTCCCCGGCTCCGACGCCGTGCTGGCCGTGTATCTCGGCCAGGTGATTCTCGGTGTC
>CAUYUJ010021889.1:63444-90944 GCA_963575745.1 Prorocentrum cordatum | reverse complement strand
GAGGCTGTTCGTCGTTTTCGGCCATTGCGTGCCCTCGCTGGGCCTCGGGACAGTCGATGCACGATCCAGGACGAAGAACCCGTCCGTGGGAGGTGGTCCAGAGCTCCAGGGACTCCCTGTTGAGACCGTCAAGACGTCGCAGGTCTGCATCCACGGCCTCGCGGGCTGGACCCCTGGGCCGTGACCCCAAAGGCTACGTGGTGCTTCTTCGCAGCCGCCCCTCGCAGAGCGCGTCCACGCGACTGTGCATTCGCGGGGTCGCGCCCCGGGATCCAGCCGCGAGGGCGAGGGCGAGGAGCAGAAGCAGGAGGAGGAGGAAGAGGAGGAGGAGGAGGAGGAGGAGGAGGAGGAGGAGGAGGAGGAGGAGGAGGAGGAGGAGGAGGAGGAGGAGGAGGTGAAGGAGGAGGAGGAGGAGGAGGAGGAGGAGGAGGAGGAGGAGGAGGAGGAGGAGGAGGACTGGGGGGGGGGCGACGGAATGTTTATGTTCGCCGCTCGTGGACCCCTCGCACCTCATCTGGTCGACCTGGGGTGCCCGGGGCGTCGGCACGTCTAAGGCAGGTTCATGCCGCGGCGACGCGGCGGCGATCCCAGCGTGGGCGTTCAGGGCTGAATACCGCCAGTGGCCCAAAATCTGCCGATACCGAGCGAGCTTGCGCGATCGGAGAGCCATGATCGTTCAAGGTTGAGCCGGGGAAACCCAAAGGTACCGATACCGCTACTCCCCGGATGTCTCCCGGGGGTACGTTCTGACCAGAATTTCGAGGCGAATCCAGCGGTGGAGACGAGGGCCCCGCAGGATGGCGAAAAAGGGAAAACGAGGCAAGGATAGATGTATGGGTACCTCCTCCTCCTCCTCCGATGAGTGATCCACGCGGTGTCAGAAACCACTGCGCAAGCCGTCACGACGTGAGCCCGCCGCACGCATGCTGGCGATGCCGCTGCCCCGCCGAGCGCAGATAGCCAGTTCCGGCGGGGGCCTCGCCCCCGAGGCGTCAAGAGGCTGCGGAGCCAGGGCTGCACGGACCTGGGTTCGGGCGCAGGATCCTGCAGGACCTTGCAGAATCTTGCCGGATCCCGCAAAGCTGGCGGATGGCCGGCGGAAGCCAGCGGAAGCGAAACCTGGATCAGAGGATCTCCCGGGTCGCCATCGCCATCGCCGTTTTTTTCATTCGCCAAAGCCAACGGGGGGCGGAAGTATGTGAGTTTGATTCTGGAGGACGACGAAGCTCCACGGTCCAAGACGGCCAAAGAGCTCGAGAAGTTGATATTCAAGGGAGGCGGGGACGGGTCCCACGGATTGCTGAAGCGCCCGAAGAAGAAGAAGAAGAAGAAGAAGGAGAAGAAGAATAATAATAATAAGAAGAAGAAGAAGTGAGACCCCGTGCAGGCCCCAGCAGATCCCAGTCTTCTAAAGTAGACCTGCGAAACTACTTCAAAGTTCGTGGGCCAGGCCCCGAGGGAGGCTAGCTCAGTTGTTTTCTTTGATGAGGGCCCGCCTTTACACTAGAGGGTGTTTAGGCGGCCGCTCTCGTTGTGCCATCCCCTCAGAGGAGGGGGTGCTCGAGCGCGGGGCCATGGTCCCGCGTGCGTGCTCGCTCCTCTGGTCCTCTTCCTCGTCGCTCTGCGCTTTCTCGAGGTTGCGCCGTGTTTACGGTTGGTTTTCGGACGGGCCCGACGCTAGACATCCGATCGATTGTTCTAGGGTGTTGCGCTGGTAAAAAAGGAAGCGAAACCTGGATCAGAGGATCTCCCGGGTCGCCATCGCCGTTTTTTTCATTCGTTGCTTCGCCGATGGGCGCGGGCCGCTGGCCTCCACTCCCCCCTCCAGAGGCCACGTCGTGGCTGCTCTTGGCGGCTGCTCTTTGGCGGCGTAGAAGCAGATCGACGGAGCACCGGCCCAGACCCATACCTCCCCCCTTGCCCATCCTTCGGCCAGAGGTCGAAACCCAGAATCAGTATCCTGGCGACAGATCCAGCCATCTGCACTTGTGACTACATCGTTGCGGGTGCCGCTTTCGGTGGAGCTCCCTAACAATGGGGCCAAGAACCGTGTGAGGGGTGTGCCAAAATGGGCGTCGGGCGCATGTGGAGCCTGCCACTGGGGCCTTCGGTGGAGCTCCTTACGGCCACGAACCGATTGAGGGGTGTGCCAAAGTGGGCGGGGTAGTGCATGCGGACCCTGCCATTGGGGCCTTAGGTGGAGCTCCCTATGGGGCCACGCATTGTGTGAGGGATGAGTCAACAGAAGCGTCGTGCGCATGCGGACCCTGCCATTGGGGCCTTCGCTGGAGCTTCCTCTGGGGCCACGAACCGTGTGAGGGGTGTGCTAAAATGGGCGTCGGGCGCCTGCGGACCCTTGAACTGGGGCCTTCGGTGGAGCTTCCCATGGGGCCACGAACCGTGTGAGGGGTGTGCCAAATTGGGCGTCGGGCGCATGCGGACCCTGCCATTGGGGCCGTCGGTGGAGCTCTCTCTATGGTGCCAAGAATCGTGTTAGGGGTGTGCTGACATGGGCGTCGGGCGCATGCGGACCCTGCCACTGGGGCCTTCGGTGGAGCTCGCCACGAACCGTGTGCGGCGTGCGCCAAAACAGGCGTCGGGCGCATGCGGACCCTGCCACTGGGGCCTTCGGTAGAGCTCCCTCTGGGGCCACGAACCGTGTGAGAGGTGTGCCAAATTGGGCGTCGGGCGCATGCGGACCCTGCCACTGGGGCCTTCGAAGGAGCTCCTTATGGGGCCACGAACCGTGTGAGGGGTGTGCCAAATGGGCGTCGTGCGCATGCGGACCCTGCCATTGGGACCAGCCACGAACCGTGTGAGGGGTGTGCCAGATTTGGCGTCGGGCGCATGCGGACCCTGCCACTGGGGCCTTCGGTGGAGCTCCCTCTGGGGCCACGAAGCGTGTGAGGGGTGTGCCAAATGGGCGTCGTGCGCATGCGCACCCTGCCATTGGGACCTTCGGAGGAGCTCCTTATGGGGCCGCGAACCATGTGAGGGGTGTGCCAAAGTCGGTATCGGGCGCAGGTGGACCTTGCCATTGGGCCTTCGGTGGAGCTTCCCATGGGGCAACGAACCGTGTGAGGGGTGTGCCAGATTTGACGTCGGGCGCATGCGGACCCTGCCACTGGGGCCGTCGGTGGAGCTCTCTCTACGGGGCCACGAGCTGTGTGAGGGGCGTGTCAAAATGGGCGTCCGGCGCATGCGGACCCTGCCACTGGGGCTTTCGGTGGAGCTCCCTATGTAGTCAGGAACCGTGTGAGGGATGTGCCGACATTGTGCACATGCGGACAGCAGAGGAACGATGCTGACGATGGCGATGATAGTGAGGCCTTCGGTGGAGCTTCCTCTGGGGCCACGAAGCATGTGAGGAGTGTGCCAAAGCAGAAACATGCGGACGGGACAGGCAGGGATGGGATGGGAGGAGTGGGAGGTGAAGGGTGTTTCACGATGCTGGCCTTGGTGTTACTGATGATGACGACGATGATGATAATGATGATGATGCTGCTGATGATGATGGTCTTGGTGGTGATGATGATGATGGTGATGGTGATGATGATGCTGATTATGATGATGGTGATTCTGATGGTGATGGTGGTGATGATGATCATGATGCTGATGACGATGCTGATTATGACGATTAGAGTGATGATGCTGTTGATGATGATGCTGATGATGATGCTGATGGCGATGATGATACTGCTGCTGCTGATGATGATGGTGTCTCTGATGATGATGATGAAAGCGATGCTGCTGATGATGAGGATGATGATGCTGATGCTGATGATGATGCTGATGCTGATATGATGATGACGACGATGATAGTGATGATGACGATGATGATGATGCTGCTGCTGCTGATGATGATGATGATGTTGACGACGACGGGGATGCTGATGATGACGACGATAATGATGAGGATGCTGCTGATGATGATAATGTTCATGACGATGCTAACGGTGATGGCGGCACGATGAGAGCAGAGGCAGGGAATGGGAGGAGGGAGGAGGGGGAGGAGGATTGGAGAACTGGAGAGGAGGAGAGGACGCGAGGCGCTGTCTCTTCAACACGAGGGCCTAACACCACAGGATGGTTGGGGAACACTACGTGAAGGCATATTTTTGTTGCCGAAGTTTTGGTTTGCTCCCTGAAGTCGTTTGCTGTTTTCACCGAGGCAACCACTTTTTCCCTACCTAGGCTCTGCCTAGAAGGGTTCTTACTCTCTTAGCTTAAAGGGGCCGGGCAGTGCAAAGCGCCCCGGGCGGTTCCCCCAGTCCCCGCCCCGCGGTTCCCCCCAGTCCCCTGGGAGCTTTAGCTTTAGCTTTAGCTTTAGCTTTAGCTTAGCTTTAGCTTAGCTTTAGCTTAGCTGTAGCTTAGCTTTAGCTTAGCGTTTCGCTTAGCTTTTCGCTTAGCGTTTAGCTTAGCGTTTAGCTTAGCTTTAGCTTAGCTTGAGCTTAGCTGTAGCTTAGCTTTAGCTTAGCTTTAGCTTAGCTTTAGCTTAGCTTTAGCTTAGCTTTAGCTTAGCTTTAGCTTAGCTGTAGCTTAGCTTTAGCTTAGCTGTTGCTCAGCTTTAGCTTAGCTTTAGCTTAGCTTTAGCTTAGCTTTAGCTTAGCTTTAGCTTAGCTTTAGCTTAACTTTAGCTTAGCTGTGGCTTAGCTTTTGCTTAGCTTTAGCTTAGCCTTAGCTTAGCTTTAGCTTAGCGTTACTGTTACTACTAATGCTGCTTTCCTAGGGGTTCCAACTCCTAGGTAGGGTCGCACTGGGATAATTGTCTTCAGTGCTTTTCGTGCCTTCAGGGAGGCTGCCCTCGCCGTGCCGCCCTCGCCGGGGTAGGGATCGCGCGGGGACAGGACTTTATGCTGCCTCTTCCAACATTTTCTGATGCAGAGTCGTCCGCCCCGCGCGTCCCCGTGGGCTCCCAACATCGATGAATGATTCGATGGCGCCGCGATTGCGGTACGCTTCCAGCTGGCCCGTAGCGACGCCTCCAGAGCCTGACGCAGTGGGGGGTAGTGCGCCCCCCAAATTATCCTGGCGAAGGGCCCAGCCATATGCAGTTGTGAGTACCGTCGTTGCGGGTATCGGCTTCGGTGGAGCTCCCTATGGCGCCACGAAGCGCTGTACTGGGTGGGGAAGACGCATGCGAACATCGCCACTGGGGCTTGCGGTGGAGCTCTCTATGGCGCCACGAAGCGCTGTACTGGGTGGGAAAGACGCATGCGAACATCGCCACTGGGGCCTGCGGTGGAGTTCCCTATGGGGCCACGAAGCGCTGTACTGGGCGGGGGAGACGCGTGCGAGTGCAACCACTGGGGCCTTCGGTGGAGCTCCATATGGGGCCACGGAGCGTTGTACTGGGTGGGGGAAACGCATGCGGACACCGCCACTGGGGCCTTCGGTGGAACTCACTATTGTGCCACGAAGCGCTGTATTGGGTGGGGGAAACGCATGCGCAGTACAGCCACTGGGGCCTTCGGTGGAGCTCCCTATGGGGCCACGAACCGTTGTACTGGGTGGGGGAAACGCAAGCGGACACCGCCACGGGGGCCTTCGGTGGAGCTCCTTATGGGGGTATGAAGCGCTGTGCCGATGGGGGAAGCGCATGCGGACACCGCCATTGAGGCCTTCTGTGGAGCTCCCTATGGGGCCACGAAGCGTTGTATTGGGTGGGGAAACTGCATGAGAGCGCAGCCACCGGGGTCTTCGCTTCAGCTCCCTATGGGGCCACGCAGCGCTGTGATGGGTGGGGGAACCGCGTACTGATGAGGGCAGAGGCAGGAATGGAGAGGAGGGAGGAGGGAGGAGGGAGGAGGGAGAGGAGGGCGGGAGGTGAGGGGACGCGGGGCGCCGTCTCTTCAAAACGAGGGCCCAAACACACCAGGATGGTTGGGAAAAGGAGGAAGTGTACAATGCATTCCAAACCTGCTTTGCTGTTTGTTGGATTCAAGGTTTCTCAAATCGGCTACGTGTTCCTGAATGTGTCTGTCTTTGGCACTCTTGGCGCCATTTTGGAGCGGTTTTGGATTGTCTTGGGCAGCCAGGCAGCCATCCTGAGGTGGTCGGGAGCTGCCTTTGGGACTGTTTGGTGGCGGCTTGGGGGCGTCCTGTGCCGTCTTGGACCCTCTCAAGAGGCGTCGTCGAGGACATAGGAAGAGATTTGTGTTCGAATAAGTAGCAGAAAAGGTCAGAGTGAGGGGGCCGAACGGTCATTCACTGTCTCTGGGTGCGTGACTGAGAAGTGGAGTTTCGCGGTGCGGATTGTTGTTGAATTCTCATTTCCCAAGCGTAATTATTGATGATCCCCCCTTCGGCGACCAGTGCGTTTTTCAATTGAAGTGCTCGTCCCGGGGCTCGCACCTTGTTCTTCACAAGGGAAAGTTTGGGGTCACCAAACGGACCCCCAGACCCTTGAGTCAAAGCAACAACGGTTCCCGCCTGATACTTCCTCACAGTGTATTCCAACATCGCGCTATCGCGAGAGACGCTCTCACACTCTATGCAGGAATCGCGCTCTCGCGCGGGACTTCCTCGCAATGTATTCAAACGCCGCGCCCTCGACGCTCAGGAATCGCGCGTTTGCTTTGGCCTTTCTCACTGTTCACTTTGGAATCGCGCTAACGCTCGATACATCCTCGCGATTCATGAAGTGTTCACGCCTCAGCCCGCCTGCTCGACCTGGCCGTTTGGGCCCTGGTTCTGCCACGTGTTTTCTGCTCCTAGCCCCCCGCTCTGCCAATCTCTCCCGTGCTCCATCCTTCTCCCTTCCCCTTCCATTCGTCCTGTCTTCCCGTAATACAGGGGCTGCACTCAGTGCACGTGGCAGGTAAGGATAATAGACCCCCAAGGGGGTAAGATCGAAGACGAAGAGGGCGGTTATCGAGGGTTTGGGTTGACGTGTTGAATGCCACGCGAGCAGATAAGAGCGCTCAGTCTTAAACTGATTGTTGTTGCGTTCCTGTTTCCAAAACATAATTTCTGTTGACCCCCCCTTCTTGTGACCATGGCATCGTTTCAATTAAAGTTTTCCTCTGGGGGCTCTTTCCCAGTTTCTTATCAGGGAAGGTTTGGGGTCACCGAATTTTATTGTTGGCCCCTGGTTTACAACAACAGCGGCTCCCACCAGATACGTCCTCACAAGGTATTCCAATATTGTGTTCTCGCGCGGGATTTGCTCACAATTTATGCAGGAATCGCGCTCTCGGGTGGGACTTCCGCGCGATTTATGCAGACGCCGCGCCCTCGACACTCAGGAATCATGCTCTCGCTTTGGCCTTTCTCACGACTTACTTGGGAATCGCGTTGTCGTTTGAGACCTCGCGATCCATGCAGGATTCACGCCTCAGCAACCCGCCTGCTCGACCTGGCCGCGTGGGCTCGCCTTCCCGACTCTCTTGCTGGGGTCTGCCCGCCCGATCTGTCCGTATGGTTAGGCCACGTGTTTTCTGCTCCTAGCCCTTCTCCTAATTTCTTCCTCGCTCCATCTTTCTCCTTCCCCCTTCCATCAGTGCTCTCTTCCCCTGGTTTATGGGTTGCACTACATGCGCATGACATGTAAGGGAGATGTACTCCAAGGGGGTGCGATCGAATACAAAGAGGGCGGGTACCCAAGATTGGGGTCTACGTTTTGAATGGCAAGCGAGCAGATAAGAGCGACCAATCTTAAACTGTTTGTTGCTATTGTTTGTTTGTTTGTTGTTTATTGTTGTCGTCGTCCCACTCGCGACCCGGCCCGCGACCCATCCGCGACCCTCCCGCGACCTACCCGCGACCCACCCGCGACCCACCCGCGACCCAGCCGCGACCCACCCGCGACCCACCCGCAACCCACCCCGCGCCCGCCCCCGCACTCTGATCCGCAACGGTACTTTCTAAAAGTGAAGTGAATGTCGTTGGTAGTGTTTTTTTGTTGATCGCATGTCGACATATCGGATGCGCGCGCACGCACGCGCACACGCGCACGCGCGTGCCCGCGCGCGCACGCGCGTGCACGCGCTCATAATCAAAATGTTAGTCGTGAAACGTTTGATCGCGTTTTCGCGTGTCCGAAGCCCTTACGCACGTCCTCGAACACGCATGCGCGCGCGCACGCGCACGCGCTCAGGATCGGGCTCGGGCTCGTGCTCGGGCTCGGTCTCAAGTTTGCGCTCGTGCTCGGGCTCGGGCTCGGCCTCGAGCTTGTGCTCGAGCTCGGGGTCGGGTTCGGTTCCGGTCGGGCATGCACGCGCGCACGCGTACGCGAACTACACCCTTTTGAAAACGAGGCGCGATCTCAATTCTAGCACCCCCACCCCCGGGCTCCGTCCCATCCGCTGCCCTAAGTTCGATTTATTTGATGTAAGACCCAAGCGGGGTGATGCTCCATCGCCCAATTCGTGCGAGGGAAGGTGGTTTCCGCAGCTTATGCAAACAAAAGGATGGCTTCCAGCACCCGCTTTTTGCAAGGGCAGTGGTTTCAGCAGCGGCGTGGGCTCCAGCACGCAGTTTTTACGAGGGGAAGTCGTTCCAGCAGATTGTGCCTGCACGAAGGATGGGCTGTCGTCTGAGGGGGCAGCTAGAGCGACCCGCGCCCCAGCCACGAACCCACCCACAGTCCGTCAGACATTTCGCTAGGAAGTTATTCACTTCATTTTATGACCACATTCGAGACCATCCCTGCCCGTCATGGGCCGTCTCGGTCAGTTTTGGGAGCGCTTCATGGGATCTGAGGTACCTTCTGGAATCGTTTCAAGCTGTCTTGGCCAGCCCGGCCGTGGGCCGTCGGGCGGGGAGGTATTTTTATTTTGGGTCTTCGGACGTCGTCCGTATTCGGAGTGATGTGCGGGTTTCATGCACCGGGCGGAAGTGCTGCTGGAGTGAGCATTTGGAGAGGTCGAAGCTTTCTTTCGCTGTTTCCCTGTTCATCTTGAGGTGCAGTGCTGCCGAGGAGTATGCCCCTATGAGCTCGGGCCGTGAGGAGGTACCTCCTCCTATTGTCTACGTCGGGCGCCTGGATTTCGTGGGGTGGCCGTGGCCCAGCGACAGCTCGGTTGCCTTTTGGTCTCCTCGTGGCTCCATCGTGCGTGTGAGTGGAGAACACCTTTCGCTTACGTGGCTGAGCTTTATGTGCCCGTCGAGTCCAAGCGGCGCCGAACACGAACAGTACCCTTTGAACTGGTGTGGGCCACTGCCCGTGGCTCCCTCCTGTTTGTGGTGCTGCTGCGGGGCGAGAGCTTCCGATTCGGTGGGCTCCGGCCCTGTGGGTTCCCCGCCCTTTCAGACACGTCGTGGCGATGACTCAAGCCCGTGCGACTTCTGCTGCGGACTGGAGCTGCCAAGCGAACTCCCGCTCCGAGGGATCTCGATCAAGTACTTTGGGGTTCGATTCTGACATCTTCGGTTGGGTTGGAGTTCGTTCGTGGCCCCGTCGTGTGTGCGTGGATCTCAGTGGGGAAGGCAGGGAGCGCCTCTCGATTCTGTCGGTTGCGGCCCCCTTTTGGCTTCACGGCAGCGCCTCTAGGATGCAAGGGCCTTGGAAGGCCATGCTCATGTTTTTCGAACGGGGTTGGCCAGCGAAAGTCGCTAAGGATGGGCCGACGGGGAAGGATGCAAGGGTACCCTTGGGAAGGTTGCCCATCCATACCATGCGGGTTGACTGTACCTCCTCCCTCCTCCTCCATCCCTTGTCCTCATGGACAGCTCTTCCCTGTCGTGCCCCCAGACGTGTTGGTAGGGCGGACTGGGCGTTTCGCCTGAGGCTTTCTCACCGTTGCTATCCTGACGCTTGACACTCGCAGCGGTTTCACGGACGGAGGCCGGGTCGTTTTCGAGAGGGGGCTCTCGCAGGAGCAGGGGGAGGACGTGCAGCCCCCCTCTTCCCCTCTCCGCGTCCATCCATCTTCCTCAGAACTGATACCTCTGTGTCTCACCACCGGACGTGGCCTTCGGCCGGGCCAAGTGGTTCGCGCTGAAGGCTGCCTGCCGCTCTGCGGTCTCGAAGTCTGCACCGTCCAGCAGCTGCACGGGCGGAGGGGGTGGTCTTTTTCCAGCCGGGGGCTCTCGCCTGAGCCCTGCGCACACTCGTGTCAGGTGTGGCAGCAGCTCCAGAGACAGAGGCCGCGTCCTTCTCCAGCTGAGGATCTCGCTTCGGCGCCGCGCGCATTCCTGATAAAAGTTTGCAGCAGTCATGAAGACGGTGGCCAGGTCCTTTTCGACATGAGGATCTCGCCGAGCGGCGCGGCGGATTCGTTTTCAAAGGCGGATGGGGGTCGGGCCGTGGTCAGAATGCGGCTTTGGGGCAAGATGTCTTGGGCCGTTCTTTGGACCAGTGCAAGACTTTGCAACATTTACACGGTCGGAGGGCGGTCCGTTTTTCGGTAATGGGGTTCCCGCGTGTGACTTCGTGGGCTAAATTACCACAAGTGCCACGATGTGCAAGAATTGCACGGATGGGCGGCGACTCTTTCTCAAAATGGATCTCTCGCCTGAGGCTTCCTCCTATCTGGCGACCAGGGGCTTGATCTTATGTAGCAGCTGCGCGGATTGAGTGTAGTCCCTTTCTACATGGAGCTCTCAATTGTAATCTTGCGCACCAGTTGAACGGATGGGAGCGGCTAAAGGAGGCTCTCGCTGGACGTGCGTTGGAGTTTTTGATCCAAGCCTGCCGCATTTCTCATGAGTCTTCCTTCCCGTCCTCCCTCCTCCTCGTCTTCCCCTCTCCTCCCCCAGCTCCTCCCATCCCCACTCCCCCACCCCCGCCGTGCTGCAGGTGCAGAAGGCCACCGGGGAGATCCGGGCCATGCACGAGACGTGCCTCGGGGGCGGCAGCGTCGTGGCCCCGCGGTCGCAGGCGACGCTGCGCAGCCTCGGCTCCCTTTGGGAGGAGGAGGAGGAGGAGGAGGAGGAGGAGGAGGAGGAGGAGGAGGAGGCTGATGATGATGCTGCTGATGATGTTGATGCTGATGCTGATGATGCTGATGATGATGATGATGATGATGATGATGATGATGATGATGATGATGATGATGATGTGGATGATGATGATGATGATGATGATGATGATGATGATGATGATGATGCTGCTGATGATGATGATGATGATGTTGATGTTGATGATGTTGATGATGATGATGATGATGATGATGATGATGATGATGATGGTGATGATGCTGATGATGATGCTGATGATGCTGCTGCTGCTGATGATGATGGTGGTGATGATGATGATGATGATGATGACGATGACGGACCACATTGTGATGTTGCCTCGGGCGAGTCGCTGGTTTCAGCACTCTCCAGAGGGGGGCGGCAGAGGGTGGATCTCACGGGCCCGTTCGCGCCCAGATTGTGGCGATGTCTCAGGCAGTTTGGCGGCTTGGCTGGTTGCTCAACGTCTGTCGCTTTCGGGGCAGTTCGGGGAGATGCCTCAGGCGGGGCGCTGGTTTCAGCACTCCTGGGGAGGGGGGGGGGGCGCGCCAGGGGGTATCTCGCGTGCTCGTTCGCGCCCAGACAGTGGTCATGTTTCGGGTGGTTTGCCGGGTCTCAGCGCTTTTCGCTTCCAGATCGGATTTCGAAGCTGTCTCTCGCGAGGCGCTGGTTTTTGTACCCCAGAGGGCCCAGATTGAGAGGATGCCTCGAGCGGTTTGCTTGCTTTGATGGCCAGATTCGCTTGATATTAGAACAGATTTTGAGGATGTCTCGGGCGAAGCGCTGTCTTCCGCACCCGTAATGGGGAGGGGGCGGCCAGGGAGTATCTCACTCATCCGTTCGCGCCCAGATGGCGGGGATGTCTCGAGCGGTTTGCTTGTTTACCAACCCGATACCTTTTGCGTTCGGGTGCCCAGATTCCGAGGCTGTCTCGAGCGGCTTGCTTGTATCAGATGTTGCCCCTCCCGTTTGGCTCCGATTCTGAGTGCTTACCTTATGTTCCGATATATTGGGCCTCTCCTGGGACACACTCCTTTTTTGTTTATTTACGTATGTTCCTATATTTTCCTTCTTTCCTGTAGCTCCAATCCTAAGTGTTTCACGCACGTTCACACATATATATAGATATATATGTAATAAACACATGTATATATAGATATGTATACATGTGTCTATTACATATATACACATTTATATGTATATCTATATATACATATACACATTATATATACACTATATGTATTGGGCCTTTCCACCAGAAGGCCCCAAGAGGCCACAAGAGGTTCCAGGAGTCCCCGACCCCATGAGGCCCCAGGAGGCCCCAGGAGGCCCCAGGAGGCCCAAGGAGGCTCCAGGAATGGTTCCTATCCTATGTGTTTTACGTATGCTCCTATGTATTGGGCTTCTCCTGGAGCAAGATGTATTGCCCTGCTCCTGTGACTCCAATCCTATGTGTTTTCCCAATGCTCCGATATATTGGACTTGTCTGGTGGCAAGAATCCTTCGTGTTTCACGTCTGTTCCTATATATTGCCCTTGTCCTGTGGCTCCAACCCCAAGTGTTTTACGTATGCTCCTAACGATCGGGCCTCTCCTCTCTGTGGCGTGGCTGGGTGTCTCACGGTCCAGCCACTGCGTGAGACCTTCTGGGCCAGCCAAAGATGCGCATGGGTTTTGCACGGCGTTTGCATGAACACCCCTATTCCTTGCTTCGGCATGGAGGGAGGGATCGCGTATCCATTTCGACCCAGTAACGCCCAATCATGATCAGGTCATTGACGCGCAGATACACCCATCCGAAGCTTAGACATACTCATACCCATGCGCATAGACTCACTCGCGCTACTGAAACGTTTTCATACTCCAAGCCATTCGCAGTTATATTCGCTCCCAGTCTGTCACTGCTCAAGCTCGTTTATATTCGAAAACTCTTGCGCCTAGACACTCACGGCGGAAAGGTCCATGCAAGTAGATGCCCACATGGGGAGTTCCACGCAGTGAGTACTTGTTGTTTAGCGTCAGGGTCATAAGTGGTGAGGAGGTCTCAGGCGAAAAGCCCGGCCCGCCCTTTCGACGGGCCTCGGGGTGCGACAGGGATGAATTGCTCATATGGAAAATGAATGGAGGAGGGGGTGGAAGAGGAGGAGGAGGAGGAGGAAGAGGAGGAGGAGGAGGAAAAGGAGGAAGAGAAGGAGGAGGACCAGTGCAAACGCAAGACTCATCAACAATGTTGGAATAACCCCTCCCTCCAAGCTCCCTCTTCATAGGCCCCTGTAAGAGCTCATTTCCATTGAGGGAACTGCCCCGTTGGGAAACAACTGTTTGAAGACCCTCAAGCGTGTCATTACAACATTATCGGGACCCCAACGGCACGAATCAACATGTCTATTGCGTCTTAACGATCCCGAATCGTGCCATAACACCATTCCTGTGGCTTCAACACCGCGAATCAACTTAACTGTTGCACCCTCACAATCCTGAGTCTTTCCTGAACGCCACTGCTGGCACGTTGACCATGGGAAGCCGTGGAATTCGCGCAAATGCTTAAGACGAGTGTGCGCGGCGCTACGGCGGGAGCCACATATTGAAAATGTTAGCCCTCAATCCGTGAAGCTCGTGCTAATTAGAAAAACGAATGTGCGCGGCGCTGAGGCGAGAGCCACATTCTGAAAACCACCCGCCCTCAATACGTGAAATCCTGGCATTTTTTTGCACGAGTGTGCGCGGCGCTCAGGCGATAACCACATTTTGAAAACGAGCTGCCGGCAATCCGTGAAGCTTCTGCGCATTCTTAAAAGGAATGTGCGCGGCGCAAAAGCGAGAGCCAAATTTTGAAAACGATCCGCACTCAATCAGTGAAAGTCTTGCACATTTTTCGAACGAGTATGCGCGGCGCCAAGGCGAAAACCACATTTTGGAAACCATCCGCCCTCCATCTGTGAAAGCGAATTCCAATTTTTCAGCTTCCGGGGCATAAGTGGTGAGGAAATGTCAGGCGAAACGCGAGGCCCGCCGTTTCGACCGGCCTCGGGGTGCGACAGGGAGGAGTCAATTATATGGAAAAGGAAGCGAGAATGGGTAGGAGGAGGAGGAGGAGGAAGAGGAGGAGGATGAGGAGGAGGAGGAAGAGGCGGATGATGATGATGATGATGATGATGATGATGATGATGATGATGATGATGATGATGATGATGATGCTGATGATGATGGCGATGATGATCATGATGATGATCATGATGCTGATAATGCTGCTGATGATGATGCTGATGATACTGATGATGATGCTGATAATGAGGCTGATGATGATGGTGATGATGATGATGCAGCTGATTATGATGACGATGATGATGACGATGATGATGTTACATGATGCTGCTGCTGATGATGATGCTGATGATGATGATGCTGATGATGCTGATGATGACGACGACGACGATGATGATGCTGATGATGATGATGATGATGATGATGATGATGATGATGATGATGATGATGATGATGATGATGATGATGATGATGATGATGATGATGATGATGATGATGATGATGATGATGATGATGATGATGATGATGATGATGATGATGATGATGATGATGATGATGATGATGATGATGATGATGATGATGATGATGATGATGATGATGATGATGATGATGATGATGATGATGATGATGATGATGATGATGATGATGATGATGATGAGGAGAGAGGAGGAGGAGGAGGAGGAGGAGGAGGAGGAGGAGGAGGAGGAGGAGGAGGAGGAGGAGGAGGAGGAGGAGGAGGAGGAGGAGGAGGAGGAGGAGGAGGAGGAGGAGGAGGAGGAGGACGAGGGAGGAGGAGGAGGAGGAGGAGGAGGAGGAGGACGAGGAGGAGGAGGAGGAGGAGGAGGAGGAGGAGGGGAGGGCCCCTCAGATCCTCCTCTTCCCCTCACCCTCCTCTTCCTCCTCTTCTCCTCTTCCTTCTCTCCTCCCTCGTCCTCCTTCTCTTCCTTCTCCTCTCCATCCTCTTCCTTCTTCTGAGGGAAACGGGTCCAGGAGGTTCTCGCTGTTTTCGGGTCTCACACCCTCCTCTTCCCCCTCCTTCTCCCTTGGCCTGTGCGCAGGCCCAAGAGAGCTCCTGGGCAGGACCTCGCAAGCGTCTGGGCAGTGCTTCCCAGGCCCTGGGCAGCTCCCAGGCAGGGCCCCTATGGTGCTGCGCTTCCCAGCTGGCGCAGCCCTGCTGCCGTGCCCCTGGGGGGGCCTGCCGCCCTGGGCCTCCCTCGGTCGGCCGCCGTCTCCCGTGCAGGCCTGGTCGGCCGACGAGGCGCTGGAGGTGCTGCGGCAGCTGGGCAGGGCCAAGGCGGAGCGGCTCGGGCGCCTGCTGCACGACGCCGGTGCCGCAGTCGCCCTCGGCCGCGCGTCCTGCCAGGGGCAGCGATGGGGGGATGTGAAGCCAAGGCACTTCGGGCTCGGAAGGGGCTCGTCGCCGTTCCTGAGGTCCTCCAACGGTCATTCTTGACGCTTCGCGTATCCCCACCAGGCGCCTAGTCGCGGCCCGACTGGTGTTCGGACGGCTTTCGACCTGCTTCGCGAGCCCGCAGACCAAAAAGTATCCCCACCAGGCCATCCCAAACCAGTCATCAGGCGAATTGCCCTGATCATGGGCGAGTAGCAGCATGCGGTGACGCTCCGGGAGCCTCTTGGAGGCATCTTGGGGCCACCGTGAGGCCCTCCTTGGGCCACTCTTTGGATGTCTCTGGGGGCCCTCTTGGGGGCTCTGGAGGCTCTCTCGGGGCCGGCTTGGAAGTCTTGGGGGTCATCTTCAAGGCCAGCGATGATGATGATGCTGCTGCTGCTGCTGCTGATGATGATGATGATGATGATGATGATGAGGAGGAGGAGGAGGAGGAGGAGGAGAGGAAGGAAGAGGAGGAGGAGGAGGAGGAGGGAGCAGGAGGAGGAGGAGGGAGGCGGAAGGAGGAGGAAGAGGAGGAGGAGGCGGAGGAGGAGGAGGGAGGAGGAGGAGGAGGAGGAGGAGGAAGAGGAGGAGGAGGAGGAGGGAGGAGGGATGGAGGGAGAGAGAACGAGGAGGAGGAGGAGGAGGAGGAGGAGGAGGAGGAGGAGGAGGAGGAGGAGGAGGAGGAGGAGGAGGAGGAGGAGGAAGTGGAGGAGATGGGGGGCGGCGGCGCCTGGGTCAGGCTTCCCACCCCCGTCGGGGGCCCTCCGAGTCGCCTCTTTTGGGACCCTCTATCGGGGCGTTCTCGGGTGCGCTCCTTGGCGCCCTCGAGGGCCCCTCGTGGGCCCATCATTGGGGCCATCTCGAGGCCCCAGGGGCCCCTCGGATGCGAGCATGCGAGACGGCGGCAAATCACATTGATCTTCCATGGGTCAGGGGAATGATTTTGGCGTCTCGGGGGGCGGGGCCCATTTGGAAGCGAGCATGCGAGACGGCGGCAGATCACATTGATTTTTCTTGGGTCCTCCTCCTCCTCTTCCTCCTCCTCCTCCTCTTCCTCCTCCTCTCTGTGGTCACTTGGAGCCGTCTTGGGGGGTCTTAGGGCTTTTGGGAGGCATGCTGGAAAACGCCATCTTGCCCCATCTCGTGCCATCTTGTGCGGTCTTGGGGGCCATCTTGTGCTAGCCGGGCCCTCTTGGGGTCTTCTTGGGCCATCTTGGACGCTCTGACCGCTCGCGAAACACCCCCTCCAGGCACAGGGAGAGGGCGAAGGGGGAGAGGTAAACCTCTCACCCAAGGGGATGAGGAGGATGGACGAACTAACTCCTTAAACCACCTTCGCCCAAATCGCTGGTGTGATTCCTCGAGCGCTCCTCTTGCACCGAGGCGCTTTTTGGGGCCAAAGGGGGGCGTCGTTCCTCATTCCGCGATGCTTGTCTGGAGGCCGACAGGGGGGGGTGGTTCCTCATCCAGCGATCCGTATGACAGCAGCTTGGCTGTACACCACCACCTTGCCTGCCCATGGCCATCCTGGGCCCCGGCGTGGTGCGTACATCGATCCTCTGGGCCTCGGACCGGAGGGCGCATACACCGCGCCAGGGCCCAGGATGGCCCTGGTCAGCCACGGTGGTGCTGCATAGGTGCCTTCTGTGTATTCCTTCCGTGCTCCCTGCATCGTCTGGCTCTCCGCCGCTTCTGCTTCCCCTCGCGCTCTCGTGCCTATGCTGCGCTCAGTCTCGCCTGCGAGGCTCCGCACGTCGGGCTGCGTCTCCGATGGGTCGTGCACATCCCTAGGCGGATGTTTGTTAGCGTTGACTCTAAACAGTGAGTTGTTGCATTCTTGACATGCAAGCTACGTGGTGCAAGCAATGTGGTGCAAGCTATGTGGGCAAGCCGCGTGGTGCAAGCTACGTGGTTCAACCTTTGTGGTCTAAGCTAAGTGGTGCAGGCAATGCCATGTACGATATGTGGTGCAAGCCAGGTGGTGCAACATATGTGGTGTACGCTATGACCGGACGCTGCGGTTCGATCCGGCCCAGACGCGTGCCCGCCTCCCCCCACCGGGGCCTCCCCAGTGGAGCGCCCGCCCTGCCCCCCCGTCCTGGAAACGCGCAGTGTCAAGGGGGTCACCACCTCCTCCTCCTCCTCCTCCTCCTCCTCCTCCTCCCGTAGCTGTAGCTGTTGGCTTCAGTGTTCGTCTCCTCCTCCTCCTTCTCCTCCTCCTCTGCCTTCTCCTCCTTCTCCTCCTCCTCCTCCTCCTCCTCCTCCTCGTCCTCCTCCTCCTCCTCCTCCTCCTTCTCCTCCCACCTCCTCTTCTAAATCAAGGATCGAGGATGGGGGGAGGATCGAGTGTCGAGCATGTTCTGATCGCTCTTGTGGTCTTTAGTGGCCCTGGGGTGTCTATGGAGGGTCCAGGGGCCGACCCCCTTAGTTCACCGAGCGCGTTCCACTACTCGCAAACTGCCTACTCGCTCATGTACAAAAAGCGCATGCTTGTCTCGAAGTAATGGATCGTAAATTCGCCGCGGCGGATCCAGGCCAGCTGCGAGTGGTTACTTTGCGAGTAGTGGAGCGCGGTTGTCCCTTCCTGGGGACCGCCCCCTTGGAAGGAAGTGCAAACGTGGATTAAGGCGTGCGTGTCAGCGCCGGGTCCAGTTTCGGTGCAGAACCGGCGCGCTCCGTCCCCAGAGATCCGACGCCCCGAGAAAATGGGAGCGGCGGGGTTGGGTGTATTTTCGGCCTCCGGGGGCCCTCGCCGGGCCTCGGGACCGTCCACAAACGACTCGGGGCGAAACTCCAGCCCTGGGGAAGAGCCCCATGAGCCCTATGACCGCTGAGAACCCCTATGAGCCCTATGAGCCCTGTGAGCCCCATGAGTCCTATGGGCCTTGTGACAGCTATGAGCCCCCGCGCATTAGAAACACTGGAGCGGCCGGATGTCTGGGTCGCCAAGTCAGGCGGCGTGGGCTCCATGTGCCAGGTCCACGGTTCCGCAGTCCGTGCTGGCGTGCGCCCGACCCTCGGCTTTGCCCTGTGTGGAAGAGCCGTCTCCTTCGCCAAGCCTGCCTGCCGTCGGGAGGCTTGCCAGGAGCTTCCAGAGGAGAGGCGTGGCCCTTTGACAGAGCGCTCCTCCCCCCTTCCCTTCGAAGAAGAAACAACAACATAAGCATAAACTTGTGGCGCCCCGCGCGGATTTCTTGGATCCGCGTTGGACCCCCCCAGCGGCGCCTCCTGCGCCGCCCCTGGTGTGCCGTGTGCTCCGCGCGCCAGGGAGGGGGGTTCAGCGCAGATCCAAGAAATCCGAGCGGAGCGCCAAAAGTTTATGTTTGTGCCGTTTTTTCTTCGACCCCTGCCTCCTTCGAAGGCCAACCTCGCCGGTTTTCACTGCTGCTGCTGCTTCCCGCTCCGCGGAGTGCACGTCTCGAAGGTGCAGAGTGTGTGCGCTTGGGCTCTCCTGGGAGCCTTTGGGAGGGAGGCCTCCTGGGGCCTGTTGGGAACATCTTGGGGTTGCCTGGAGGATGCTCGGGGGCTTGTTAGGGGCTTTTTGGGGCGTCTCGGGGGCGTCTTCGGTCGTCTTGGGGCGCCCTTTGGCCGCCCCAGCCCTTTGGCACATTCCTCACACGCTTCGTGGTCCCATGGGGATCTCCACCGAAGGCCGCACATTCAACCCGCATGGTAAGGATGAGCGACTTTGCAAGGCTACCCTTGCATCCTTCCCCTTCGGCCCATCCTTGGCCGTTTTCGCTGGCCGCGCCCCGCTCGCAACGTGTCGACATGGCCTTCTAAGACCCTTGCGTCCTTGTCGTGCGTCCGTACCACACGGGTTGACTGTACTGGCAAAAATCTTATCACAAGAGAGACATGCTCTGCGGTACTCGCAGTTGCACGCGGCTAGGTCCTGCGCCAGAGAGGGCAAGATGTGTATCCATACCCACTGCATCTTGGAGTCTCGGGGTCCCTTTCCAGAGAGTCCAAGACGCAGTGGATATGGATACAAATCTTGCCCACAGCCAAGGCATTTTTTCGGGTTGGGCCTTCAAAGAGCGAGATGCCTCCAGGGGCCCTCTGGGAGGCCTCTGGGAGCCTCGGGAGGCACCAGTGGGCCGCCGGGGACCTGCTGCTCAGGGCCGCCCCCGATCCGATGCCAGGCGTCTCGATTCGCGGGTTGGGCCCGGGATTCGGACTCGATCCGATGCGGCTCGACTCAGCGACAGCGACGGGCCCACCGGAGATGGGCGCGGTGATGCGAGTTCGATTCGATCTTTGGACGGTTCGTGGGCGATCCGCTCCAGTTTCTCGGCGGCGAGCGAGGGGGGAAGTGAGAAGGAGAAGGCCTTCTCAGAAGGCGTCGTGGCTTCTCAGAGGCCCCCCGGCCTTCTGAGAGAAGTTTTCCATGTCTTCGGGGAGGAGGCTCAGGACATTTCTCAGAAGGCCGTTGGGGACCTCCGAACCTTCTGAGAAGGCCTTCTCTTTCGCCCTTGCGAGGGCGACATGCACGTTCGCGTGGACGGCTGGCCATTTCGGCGGCCGACGCACGGGCGGCGCACGGGCGACGAATGCGCGACGCTCCCCTTGTCGCGAAGGGGGGGGGTTCAGCACGCCGGTCGTATTACTGGGCCTGAACATTCGCACCTACCCCCCCTCGCTCGCCGCGGACAGACATCCGGCCGCTCCAGTCGTTCTCCTGCGTCGGCCCGGAGGTCTGGACCACTTCCCCCAGCAGGGCCGGTGTTTCGCCCCGAGTCGTCGTCTCACGGCCCCGACTCAACCCGAGCCCTCGAGAGGTGCCGGCGGCGCGCCAGGCGCCGAGGGGGGCCCAGTTTTGGGCGGCCTCGCCGTGAGGGCGTGCGCCGAGGCGGAGGGCGAGGCGCCCCCCCCCGCGGGGGCGGGGTTGGAGGCAGCGCTGGCAGTCGGTGGCGAGCCCAGGTCGAGAGGGATGGTGATGATGTTGATGATGCTGCTGCTGATGATGATAATGATGATAATGCTGATGGTGATGATGATGGTGATGATGTTGATGATGCTGCTGCTGCTGATGATGATGATGATAATGCTGATGGTGATGATGGTGATGATGATGATGATGGTGATGATGATGATGATGGTGATGATGATGGTGATGGTGATGGTGAGGATGAGGATGGTGATGATGGTGATGGTGATGGTGATGGTGATGGTGATGATGATGAGGATGAGGATGATGGTGATGGTGATGGTGATGGTGATGGTGATGATGATGAGGATGAGGATGATGGTGATGGTGATGGTGATGGTGATGAGGGGGAGGAGGAGACCTCGTGGTCCGGGAGCCCCTTCCCCGATCCACGTATCCAGCGCCAGCGGGCCGGCTGGGTCCGCGAAGCACTGATCCATATCAGCGGGTGTCCGACCAGGGGGGAAGTGAGAGGCCTCCTCCTCCTCCTCTTCCTCATCCTCTTCCTCCTCCTCCTCCTCCTAATCCCCCTCCTCCTCCTCGTCCTCCTTCGCCTCCTCCTCCTCCTCCTCCTCCTCCTCCTCCTCCTCCTCCTATCTCCCCATCCCTCCCTTCCGCTAGGTCGTCCGAGGGGGCGCGAAGGGCAGGCCTGCTCGGGAGGCGGCGGGGCTTCTCAGAAGCCCTCGCGCCCTCCGAGGTGCCGCCTGCGGCTTCGGAGGAGGCCTGCCCTTGGCTCGCCGTCGAGACAGGGGGGCTAGGATCGAGTTTCGAGGTTTTCGGACGTCCTCGTCGGTCCTCGGCGGTTTTCCAGCTCTGCGGCTCCGGAGGAGGCCTGCCCTTGGCTCGCCGTCGAGACAGGGGGGCTAGGTTCGAGGTTCGAGGTGTTCGGACGTTCTCGTCGGTTTTCCAGCCTCAGGGTGCTCTCCAGCAGCTGCGCCTCGCCGAGTGGCGTCTGCCCAGATCGTCCCGAGCGGCCGCCAGAGATCCGAGGTGTGGCCCGAAAACCGGACGACGAGGATCATTGGGGTGGATAGGTTCAGGGGGGATGCATCGATCCGGAATCGCCCAGTCAAGGCGGACTGGGGCCTGACTGCCCACTTCGACAAGGACAACGTGCGCTTTCGCTATCGGCAGTCCGTCTCCTCTTTATCGGCGATGTATCGCCGATTCCAGGTCGATGTTTCCCCCCCTTAGCCAGCCCCCCCTCCTGTCGTTCCACCTCGGTGGGGCCCCAGAGCGCTTCGACGCGAAAAGTCACGACGGAAGGTTTCTGGCAGTTTTCGGCCTTTGGGTGCCCTGGGTTTCTCGGGTTTCGATGATTTTGCGATGGAGGGTGAGACGTTCCCACATCAAGGGTCAATGGACGCCCTGGGGTTCCAGGGTTGGGCTTCTTGTGGAAAGTTTCTTGTGGACGGGCCCCTACTGTACCTTCAGACCCGGAGATGCTCTCGGGCATCTGCGTCGGGTCCTGCGGGTCTTCTTGCCTTGAGGTGCGCTCCAGCAGCTTCGCCTCGAGAGCGGCCCGGGTGCCCAGATCGTCTGGAGCGGTCGCTGGGGACCCGCTGCTCTATGGGCCTCCCAAGTGGGGTCCGAGCAGAGGGGGTCAGTGAATCGCACCAGATCGCCGATGCGTCTGGGATGCAGCTCGTTGTGGAGCCCGACCTTATCCACGCCGGCGTCGCCGATGCATCGCCGACGTCGCCGACGCATCGTTGATGCATCGTCGATGCATTGGCGATGCAGCGGCGATGCGGCGCGATCCTCCGACTCCATCTGCTCGGACCTCATCTGGGAGGCCTCCAGAGTTACATCCCCAGGACGGCAGTTTTTCCTCTTGGGACTGGAACGACGGCTTCAAGTCTTCAGCAGACGCGCGTGAGATAACCGTCGTCGGATCCCATGAAGTTCGTGTGGATCCAAGAGTGGCTTTTGTGTTTGTTTCGGGGGATCCGATTTCCGTCCGCGCGGATCCGATTTCGGATTTGATGGATCCGTGTTCGATCTTATTTCGGATCCGATGTTTCCCCCGTTTTCAATTTATATGCTTACATTAAAACGGGGAACCAGAGGAAATCGGATCCGCGGACCCCAGAACCTGCCCGTGTTAAGATTCTACGGGGGAAGGGGGGCTCGGTCACTAAATCCGAAGTCATCATCGCCATTTGCACCTCAAGAGGACAATTTTTCGTCTTGCGTAAGTATTCGGCGGCGAGCGAGGGGGGGAAGTGAGAAGGAGAAGGTCCTCTCAGAAGGCGGCGGGACTTCTCAGAAGCCCTCGCGCCTTCTGAGAAGCTTTCTTTGTCTTCGGGGAAGGCTCAGAAGACTTCTCAGAAGGCCCGGGGACTTCCGAGCCTTCTGAGAGGGCCCGCCCCTCATCCCTTCCCCCCCTCACCCGCCGCCTAAGTTCGCAGGCCTAGAGATTGACACCAACACCAATATCGGCGGTGTGCATCCACCGAGGGAGGAAGATCCCGATCTCGGTGCTGGTGGTAATATTCTGGCTTCCAAGGTGGCCGAAATATTGCCACCAGCACCGAAACCGAGGATCGCCCTCCCCCTTGTGGAGGCAGCCCCTTGTGTTGGTGTTGGTGCACATTTCTAGGCCTCCAATGAGTATGACCCGCAGTGGCTCACCCCATGGCGCTCTCGTCCTCCTCCGGGCGATGGAGGAGGAGGGACCGGGCGATGGAGGGGGGCGCGGAGGAGGAGGAGGAGGAGGAGGAGGAGGAGGAGGAGGAGGAGGAGGAGGAGGAGGAGGAGGAGGAGGAGGAGGAGGAGGGGAGGATGGGGAGGGGGAGGAGGAGGAGGAGGAGGAGGCCGCAGTGGCTCACCCCATGGCGCTCTCGTCTCGCCCGGGGCGGGCCCCGAGGCCCTCGCGGAGCCACCGGGGGGCGCGGGCCGGAGGAAGGCGTCTCGTCTCGAGCCCTGTGGTCTGGGCCCCCGCGGCGGGGGCCGCGGGCGGGCTCGCGGCGAGGCAGGTCTCGGTGTGGTTGCGTCGGGCCTGTCCCCCTACGTACAGGCGGAGTGCTCAAATGTAGTCCGAGAACAGTCAGGGGGCGAGTTTTGGAGCACTTTTTGCTCCTTCTGGGGTATGCTTTCACCATGTTCTGTTTTTCGTCCAGGATCCTCTGCAGGAGGACATGCCCGACCGAACGGTATATTATGGGAACGCGTGGCTGTCGCTTTCCTACAGTTCGCTGTGTCGTGTTCGCTCGACCCAGTCGCAGATTGGACATGTAGGAAGGTGTGGTTCGTGATTTCCTGCAACTTGGTTCCCAACATCACCGTTGAGCAACATCGCCGTTAGCCTGGCCTTGCCGCGATTTCTCGCGGCGTCGCGCTTTGTCGCGACGTCGGATATCTTAGGGTGCGCCGTATACCCAACCGCTTCATTTTCTGAGCGCGGCTTCCTTCACTGGCCGCCCTCCCTTCGTTTCCAGCTGCGCAGGTGTTCGAGTCGGAGGGCACCACTATAGGCCTACGCCGATCCTTTTCGGTAGCAAATCATGGGAGGCTGGTATACCCTCTTGATTGCGTCTTTAGCGTCGATTCGCGTCGGTTAACGTCTGGGAGTCGATGATATAGCTCCGAAGTAGTGTCGGTCAGCGTCGATTTAGCGTCGGTTTAGCGTCGATCAGCGTCGATTTAGCGTCGACTAGCGCCGATTCGCAAGAGCCGACAAGATGGTGTGGGAAGCTCCCATGAGTTGCCACAGGAGATCCTGTTCAGGCTGCTCCTAGGCCCAGGATCGATGTAGATGCATTCTGTCCAAGGCAGGAGGGCGTATACACCGATCCTGGGCCCAGGGTGATCCTGGCCAGGATCGGGGCCTTCCTGTCGAGGAAGAGAGTCGGCCCCGAAGCTGGCCGCCACTGGTGTTTTCGGCGGCGAGCCCGGGGGGAACCTTGAGAGGGAGACCTCGCGCCTTCTGGGAAGCCCTGCAGGCCCTCTCCGAAGCCGCGGGCGGCCTCCCAGCGGGCGCGAGGGCTCCCGAGACGCCCCGCCTCCCTCCGGGAAGGCCTGCCTCCTCTCGCCTCGCCTCCCCCCCCCCCCCCCCCCCCCCCCCCGGGCTCGCCGCCGATCCTGGCGTCTCCCGTGCCCGAGGGCTCTTGCGCCTGGGCGTGCTCACCAGCTCCCGGCGCCTGGGGCCGCCTGCGCGCACCCCTCGCGGCCGACGCGCTGCGGCTCGGGCCGCCTCCTCCCCTCCCTGCCCTCCGCGGCCGCTCGACGCGGACCGCCAGGGCTGGCGTGCTCTCTGCCGTTGACGCGTGTCTTGCCGTCCAGTGCTCCATTCTCCCTGCAGTGCTTCGTCGGGCCAGAGTCTCTGGGCTGCTGCTGTTGAGCACAGCTTCATGCTCACGCCACCGCTCGACGACGACCGCGGCCGCCCTCTTCATGTCCACCCGCGCTGGCGTGCCCCAGCTCGGTGCGCCCCGCTGGCTTCCAGACGCGCTGCCGACCCCCAGCGCCGAAGTCAGGCAGTATCGGGAAGGCCTTGCGGCCGGTGCAGCCGACTCTGAAGGGGGACGACGCTGACGTGGGGCTGAGTCCTCAGGGAGCTCAGGCAGTATCGGGAAGGCCTTGCGGCCGGTGCAGCCGACTCTGAAGGGGGACGACGCTGACGTGGGGCTGAGTCCTCAGGGATGTTTCGCGTGGGGCCTTTCCGGTGCGCGCTCGTAGACTTCTGGGGGGCGGTCTTGTGGCCTCTGGGGGGCATCTTGGGGGCGTCTTTGGCAGCCTCCCAGGGGGTTTCCTTCGGGCTTCCTGGGGGCTTCTTGGGGGGCTCTTGGGGCAGTCGAGTCGTATTCGAGGGCTTGCGTTGTCGTGGAGTGTGCCGCCAGCAGATCTCGGCCCTGCTGTGGGACGCACCTTGGTGTTCGTTCTGGGCCAGGGGCGACGCGGAGCAGCGTCGACCTCCCCGCGCGAGGCGTGCGCCCTCCTCTCGCTCGGGGGCGATCTCTCGAGCCAGGTGCGCACCTGATCGCCGATTGGGGCCCGTTCGAGGTTCGAAGCTCGAGGTTCTCAGACATCTGCGTCGATTCTCGGCGGCTTGTGTTCGTTTTCGTACTCATTGTTTTGCCGATCCGCGCGGGCCCTCGCCCCCCCCCTCCCCCCCCCATGGAGTGGATCTTGGCTGTTTTTTGGGCCCGTGTCAAGCAGGTGGAGTGTCCCCCACAGGACGCACTGTTGCAAACAGTCGCGCCAAGCAGAGGTCCAGAGCCAGACCCGCCCCACTCCCCACCCTTCCGTCCAATGCCGAAAGGCCGAATAAAAAACCCTCACCTTTCCAGCCTCGGGGTGATCTTCAGCGGCTCTGCGCCTCGTCGAGAGAGCGTTTCGCGGGATGGGTGCCACGGGATCACCCCGAGCAGCCGCTGGAGAGCCGAGTCTTGTGGCCCGAAAGCCATGGGGCAACGCCCGGTGGGGGATAGGCTTAGGGGTCATCGAGAACAAAGGAACCCCTAGCCCTATTAGCACGGTTGAGACGTGTCCTTACTTAGGTCCCCGTCTTCGCAGTAGGGATAATACATTTGGGCGGTTTGGTTTGATACATCTGCAGAAAAGGCCCTTTGTCCCTAATGCTTTTAGCCCTCCTAACTTAGTTCCCTCCCAAAGGGTTAGGGGGTCCTTTTATTGCTTGTCAAGGAGAGGGACGTATCGACCCCCAATCGCCCATTCGTCGCCGATAGGGGCCTGATAGCCCCAGCCTGCCCATGAGCGTGTGGGATTCGCTGTCGGGGGCCTATCGCCGATCTATCAGCGATGTATTGCCCATTCAAGCTCGATGTGTCCTCCCCTGAGCTGGTCCCCCCCTCTATCGTTGCCCCGCATCTCCAACCGATTTGCGGGGATCGAGCCAAATACACCGAGGCAGATCTGCGTAACTCGCGACGCATATCTAAGCAGATCGAGGTGGATCCAGAGATGTCCAGATAAGCCTGGAGCAAATCCTGGGAGCTCCCGCGCGAGTCGAGGGACAGTAGGAGTTTCTTTTGGGGGGGTCCTGGCTAGGGAGGGGTGATCTTGTGACCAGGGCCATGACACCTGCCTGGACTTCACGGCGGCGCTGCTTCTTCCGGCGCGTCCCCTGGTCTCCCCCTCGTCCGCGCCTGTGCTTCGGGCCGTGCTTCGGCGGCGAGCGAGGGGGGGAAGTGAGAAGGGGCGGGCCTTCTCAGAAGGCTCGGGGGTCCACCAGCCTTCTGGGACATCTTCTGAGCCTTCCCCGAAGACGCAGCAAACCTCTCAGAAGGCCCGAGGGCTTCTGAGAAGTCCCGCCGCCTTCTGAGAAGGCCTTCTCCTTCTCACTTCCCCCGCTCGCTCGCCGCCGACCCCTATTGGACGCCCTTCTCGGGGACACTCCCCCTTTGGACGCCCCCGATTCCAGGAGAGGCACGGCGAAATCCCTCTGCCCCCCAGAGTCAAGTCGGGCATGCCCCTCTGCAGAAGGAATGCTCAAGACAAGCCCGCCTGTAGGAGGACATGCCCGACCTGGCCCCAGTGGAGGCCCCCCCCCCTGGACGCTCCCCCCTTTTTGGGACGCCCCCGATTCCAGGAGAGGCACGGCGACCTCCCCCCCCCCTCCCGCCCCCCGAGAGGTGTGGGCGCGGCTTGGCCCCGGAGACCGCCACCGGCGGTGCAGCTTCGCGGTGGCGCTGGAGGAGCTCTCGCCCGGGCCCGAGACCGGGGGCTCCAGCGGGCGGCGGGAGATCCCCCCCGAGCATTCGGGCGAGTCCATCTTTTCGAGCCGGGCGTTTGCGCTCCATGTTTCGGGCCCAGGGGCCCTCACAGATCGATGCGGCTCGAAAAATGGCGCGGAAGGATGGGGTCCAGGGGTCCGGTCGCGATCTTTGGCGATGCTGCAGTGTCTCGGCAACATCGGATCTCAGGGTCCGAAGAGGAGGGGGGCCCCGACAGCCTCTCGCTGCGAAACGTTCACGATGGAGAGTCTTTACCCCTTTTCTGCCCCCGGGGGGCCCTCACTGGGCCCTGGGACCGCCAACAAAAAGACCCGGAGTGAAAAGCCAGTCTTGGGGAAAAGGTGCATACCTTTGGAGAGCCACGTTGCGAACAAAACCACGAGGTCGGATGTGTGGGAAGCATAAGACGGGTCCGCTTTGACCCGATCGATCCGTTTCGATATCGATTCCGGCCGGCTCGATCCGATGCCCACGTGGGGTCCGAGCAGATGGGGTCGGAGGATCGCGCCGCATCGCCGACGCGTCGGCGATGCGGC
>CAUYUJ010021889.1:2500-63344 GCA_963575745.1 Prorocentrum cordatum | reverse complement strand
CTCCTCCCCCGCCGTCTTTCCTTCTCGCCCTCCTCCCTCCTCTGGGGCACCGTCGAGCTGAAGCAGCCCTGGGGGGGGCCGCCGCGTGGACAGGCGCTGGCGGCAGCGCTGACGTAGCTGGCGCATCCATCCCGGCGGAGCCTCGCGGCTGAGGCTGCCGTCATTCCTCCTGGCTGTGCCGCGGCCTCCTCGATCCTCGATCTTCCCCCTCCTCCTCCTCCTCCTCCTCCTCCTCCTCCTCTTCCTCCTCCTCCTCCTCCCTCCTCCTCCCCCTCCTCCTCTTCCTCCTCCTCATCCTCCTCCTCACTCCTCCTCCTCCCTCCTCCTCCTCCCCCTCCGCCTCCGCCTCCGCCTGCTCCTCCTCCTCCTCCTCCTCCTCCTCCTCCTCCTCCTCTTATCTCTTACCTAACTTAAGGGCCGATTCCACTGACTGGGGCCCCCGCTCAGAAGAGCACGAACGGGACGGACTTGGCCTGGCCGTCCACGTTGTCGGTGCGGGAAGAAAGACAGAACTCATGCATCCATCCCAGAGCCGCCTGCCCGCCCCACGCTGGCCTCCGAAAACGAGACACAATGCAAGAAGCCACTTACAAGGCATAACGTGAACGTTTCTCTCAGGGGTCCTCGATACACCGTGACTTGAATCCGAGAAAGCCAACCGCGAATAGGGGGCAACTGTGAAAACATACAGAACAATGTCTGACTCCACCGCAGAAAATGATGTCATGGACCTTGCTCGCGGAGTTCAGGATGAACACAGGTCACGCAGAACTGGTCTTGGCAACTCACGCTGTCGCATAAGAAAATCTGGCCTCCAATCGGGATGGTGCTCTGACAGGCCGTGCAAATATTGTGGGAAGGTCGTCATTCACCTCACTCTCCAGCACGTGGCCCTGTGAGCAGCACCTGCGATGAAGTGCCACGATGTTCCGACCAAGGGAAACGAGAAGCGAAGATGGTGAAGCCGTCACCACCGTCCCCTGGCTTGCCTGTACCTCCTGTGTGCCTATGTCCATACCAATATTGACGGTCCCACCACAAACGTCTGCCTTTCTATCCCCTGCCACGGGGTGGGGGCCAGGCTCAGCCCAAAAATCTCTGGAAGCCTCGCTATCTGTTCCTGGCCTCACTGCACCAGAAGTCCGAGACGAAGGCGGGGCCACCTCGCAAGGCTCCCACATCCCAGGCCTGCCGAGCTGCTCCACAATCGGGTCGCCCAAGTCTTGCGGAGCGAAAGGGGCAGCGTCGGGATTGAGAGTCGACACCTTTGGCAGCCTTGCACCCTTTTGCAGTTTCCTGAGCTCCTTGGTCGATGCAACAGAAATCCATAACCCAGGCGGCGCCGAGGAATGTACGGCTACGTTCCGTCGAAGCACAACCGAATGCTCAGGAAGGCGTCCAGACAGGAGGTCCGCGAGAGCTGGAACCACTGCGAGAACTCTATCTGCAAGAGCGGGATCGCCGAAAAAAGCCACAACCGATTGGAGCAGACCACCATACTTACCCTGAAGCTCCTTCAGCTCCTCAGTAAGCCGATGCACAGCCCGATCAGCCGAAAGGCGGGCCCAATCTCGGCGAGCTCGACGCTCAGCAGCAGTACGTCGTGGTGAAACTGGGCATGCATCACCCATGCCCTCCCGTGCCAGAACAAGCCCGTGCAGACACCTCCAAGGCGGCAACCATGCGCGAGGCACAATCGAACCAAGAGGTCGTCCGCTGCGGACGGCTTGAGCCAAAATGGCTACGGCCTCCTCCTCCTCCTCCTACTCCTCCTCCTCCTCCTCCTCCTCCCCCTCCTCCCTCCTCGAGCCTCCTCCTCCTCCTCCCTCCTCGATCCTCCTTTTTTCTGAATCCTTCTTTACCCCCCTCCTCCTCCTCCTCCTCCTCCTCCTCCCCTCCTCCTCCTCCTCCTCCTCCTCCTCCTCTCCTCCTCTCCTCCTCCCCCTCCTCTTCCTCCTTCTCCTCCTTCTCCTCCTCTCCTCCTCCTCATCTCATCCTCTTCCTCTTTCTACTCCTCTTCCTGCTCCTGCTCCTCCTCCTCCTCCGCCTCCTCCTCCTCTTCCTCCTCCTCCTTCCTCCTCCTTATCCCTCTTCGAGAATTATTCGGCCAAGCAGCGTCATTTCGAGGCCCAACTGTGCCCTGTCCCCCCCCCCTCTGCTGTAGATGCAATCATGCCTCTGAAAGTTTTGTTCATCGTTTTTGGCGCTGCATGTGTAACTCTATTTCGAAGACCCAGGTACTGGGGACTCCCAGTATCTGCGTCATGCTGCCTTGCAGGGGGCTGAGTAGTTCCAATGTTTCTGGTTCCCTGGGCTCGTTCCGCTTTCTTGGTTTCATCACCTCCTGGTTCCGAGTCCAGGGGTATCCAGGGACGGCGTCTTGTTGGGGCACGTACTCATGGATCACCACTAATGGGACCCGTTTGCTGAGTTTCCTGTGCTGCGTAGAGTCGCCTTCGCATTTGCTCGCTGAAAACCAGGCCTGGAGTTTGACTGGGACTCTGGAGTCACAGGGGTTTGGGATTTTATGCGAGGTCGCAAAAAGCCTGAGGCGAGAGCCCAATTTTGAAAACAATTCCCCTCCATCCTTGAAGCCTGTGAGCTGTTAAGAGGAATGTGCGTGGCGTTTAGCCGAGCGCCCAAATTTGAAAACGACCCCACTTCATCCTTGAAGCCCGTGCAAGCTTGTGGCAAATTTGCGGGGCGCTAAGGCGAGAGCTCTATTGTGAAAACGACCCCCCCCCCACCAGTTGCCAATTTCAAGCCTGAGGACCATCAGTGATGATGAAGTTTCGGGCGACACGGCCGGTCTTCCCTACCGACATGCCTGGGGGCGTGACAGAGAGGAGTTACCGATAAGGGGAAGTGAATGATGATCACGCTGCTGCTGATGATGATGATGATGCTGCTGCTGATGATGATGATGACGGTGATGATGCTGCTGATGATGATGATGGTGATGGTGACGATGCTGATGCTGCTGCTGATGATGATTCTGATGATGCTGCTTCTGATGATGACGATGATGATGATGATGGTGACGATGATGATGCTGGTGGTGATGCTGATGCTGCTGATGATGATGCTGCTGCTGATGATTCTGATTCTGATGATGCTGATGATTATGATGAGGATGATGATGCTGACGATGATGATGCTGATGATGCTGATGCTGCTGCTGATGATGATGACGATGACGATGATGATACTGCTGCTGATGATGACGATGATGATGCTGATGATGATGCTGCTGAGGGTGATGGTGATGCTGCTGATGATGATGACGACGTTGATGATAATTATGATACTGATGATGATAATGCCGATGCTGCTTTGCTGCTTCGACGGTGATTATGCTGCTGCTGATGATGATGATGCTGATGAGTATGATGAGGATGATGCTGCTGACGATGATGATGCTGATGATGCTGCTGCTGATGATGATGACGCAGATGCTGCTGATGATGATGACGCTGATCATGACGATGATGATGCTGATGCTGCTGATGATAATGATGATGATGATGATGATGATGCTGATGAGGATGCTGATTATGACGATGATGATGATGATGATGATGATGATGATGATGATGATGATGTTGATTCCGATTATGATGATTCTGATGATGATAATGATGATGATGATGATGATGATGCTGTTGACGATGATTACGATGATGATCATGATGCGATGATGATGAGGATGCTGCTGCTGATGATTATGATGATGCTGATGCTTATGCTGGTGAGGATGATGATTGTGATGATGCTGCTGCTGCTGCTGATGATGATGATGCTGATGCTGATGCTGCTGATGCTGCTGCTGCTGATGATGATGATGATGATGATGATGATGATGCTGCTGATGATGATGATGATGATGATGATGACGATGATGATGATGCTTATTATGATGATGCTGCTGCTGCTGATGATGATGATGCTGATGATGATGTTGATGATGATGATGATGATGATGATGATGATGATGACGATGATGATGATGATGATGATGATGATGACGACGATGATGATGATGATGATGATGATGATGATGATGATGATGATGATGATGATGATGATGATGATGATGATGATGATGATGATGATGATGATGATGCTGATTATGACGATGCGGAACTGGAGGAAGAGGAGGAAGATGGGGGGCAGCTGCTCGGCAGTGACCAACAGCCTAGAGGGCTTCGTCGTTCGTATATTCCAGCTTTCATTGATAAGACGTCCAGAACAAGACCTCCCACAGAAGGCGGATGTTGGTTTTCCTTGTAGGAGGAGAAATGGAGGAGGAGGAGGAGGAGGAGGAGGAGGAGGAGGAGGAGGAGGAGGAGGAGGAGAGGAGGAGGAGGAGGGGAAGAGGAGGCGAGGAGGAGGAGGAGGAGGAGGAGGAGGAGGAGGAGAGGAGGAGGAGGAGGAGGGTGAGGAGGAGGGTGAGGAGGATGAGAAGGAGGATGAGGAGGAGCAGGAGGCGGAGGAGGAGGAGGAGGAGGAGGAGGAGGAGGAGGAGGAGGAGGAGGAGGAGGGTGAGGGTTAGGGTTAGGGTTAGGTAGGAGGAGGAGAGGAGGAGGAAGGAGGAGGAGGAGGGGAGGAGGAGGGGGAGGAGGAGGAGGATGAGGTTGATGAGGATTGATGATGAGGATGAGGTGATGATGATGCTGCTGCTGCTGATGATGATGATGATGATGATGATGCTGATGCTGATGCTGATGCTGATGCTGATGATGATGATGAGGAGGAGGAGGAGGAGGAAGTGAATGGAGTACTCCGCGGCCCACAGCCTCCCTCAACCGCAGCACCGAAGCCCCGAGGAGGAACAAAGCCAGTGGAAATGAGGGGGAGGAGGAGGAAGAGGAGGAGGAGGAGGAGGAGGAGGAGGAGGAGGAGGAGGAGGATGAGGAGGAGGAGGCAGGGGAGAGGGAGGTGGCTCCGCCAGCTCATGTTGACGCCAACGAGCCTGGACAGCCCCTCCGGCTCTGTTCCATCGCGTGGGACCCCCAGCTTGAGGAGACGGCGACCACGACGGATGCCAGGAGCCATCAGCTGGAACATACATAGCATCGGACTCGATGGTGCCCGTCTCCAAGCACGGCATGCACTTGCACAACGGCTCGTGGCAGTTGAAGACCCACGGGTGCCCGAGAGGGGGAAGAAAAGGACGCAGTCCCATCGCATACTCGCGGATCTCCCACACCATGGCCGTTCAACGCTTGCCGCGCCTGGAGAGGCGAGCGGCGCGGGCCAAGCGCTCCTGCGAGTCGTCCTCAGCATCTGCGGCACGAAGGGCAGCGGGATACGTCCACGCTCCGCAACCGACGCGATACTTGAGCCGGCACTCCAGGTAGAGACGGGGCCAGGCCACCGCTCCCACGCCAGTCGCGGAGTTCGCACCACCTGCATCTCCGCCTTCCACCTGGGCAGGTCACTCGGCCTCTTCTCCTACCACCTGGACCGCGGCCACTCCTCCCACCACCTGGGCCCTTCCCGACGTCGGGGATGGCACGCGCTTCACGTCACCCGCCTCAGCGGCAGGGCGTGAGGTTGTGGCCACTCCACCCACCACCCATGCCCCACACCCCGAGCGGACCGCCCCACATCCCACACCGGGAGCCGTGTGACATGGGTCCTGGCCACCTCAAGGACCCTTCCCGACTTTCCCACAATGTGGGGGGCTTGCCGCGCCCGTTCCCGAGTCGCCAGCGACATCGCCCACGGTCTCGAACGCGTCGTCGGACGTCCTCGGATCCCGACCCGCACACCTGTCCCCGCGCCTCCAACTCCAGCGAGTCGGGCGGCTGTCCCCCCAACCCCCACCTCGAGGATGCCACGATGTCCACCGTGGGGGTCCTGAGGTCCGCCATCCTGCTTCCGCGGCTGACTGCACGAGGCCGAGCAGCAAGAATAATAGCCGCCTGCGCACGAGCACAGGCACGCGGACGAAGACAGGTGCGGCGCCTCCAGAGGCACGTCGAGGTCTCCCACTCCCTCTTGCAAAGTGAAGTGGGCTCCAGCGCCAGACCGAAAGGGCGGGGCCTCCCGCCGCTAGGCCGTCGCAACTGGTGGCGCCGCAGCGCCGCGCCCTCCAGCCTTGAACGCCACGTGCTCCGCGACGCCGATCTTGACCGAGATGTCCACTTCTCTCCAGCCGCTGCCCCTTGGTGGCCGCGCGGAGCTCCGACGGCGACGCCGTGCACATCCGTCCCTCCAGCTCACGCGCGCGGGCGTGAAGCGCCACGTTGCGCCGGAGCCGATCCAGCGAAGGCGGCACCTGACCAGCGGCCAGGTGCTGCAGCGCTGGGACGATCGCCGCACGGCGGTCCGCGAGGGCAGCGCCGCCCACTATGGCTGTCAGGGCGGGCTCGGCAAAATCGAGCCGCGCCTCCAGCTTGCTTAGCAGCGCCCACTGCGTTGCGAACAGCACGATCAGCAGCCTCCCGAGCGCGACCCTCGTCGAGCACGTGGCGCCGCCGCCGACTCGCAGGATTCCCCCGCAGGGGCTCCTCCCGCAGCCACCACGCTCGCACCGGCCGCTGCGCTCGGGGGGAATCGAGCCAGCTTGAGCCAAGATGGCTGCGAAGGAGGAGGAGGAGGAGGAGGAGGATGAGGAGGAGGAGGAGGAGGAGGAGGAGGAGGAGGAGGATGAGGAGGTGGAGGAGGAGGAGTAGGACGAGGAGGAGGAGGAGGAGGACAGGGATTCCATTGAGGTGGAGGAGGACGCCTCGGGAGGGGCGGCCGCAATCTCGAGTCTCTGTCTCTGTCTCTGTCTCTCTCTCTCTCTCTTTCCATCTTTCTCTCTCTCTCTCTCTTTCTCTCCCTCTGTTGCTTTCCCTCTTCCTCTTTCTCTTTATCTTTAGTTTTTCCCAGCCCTCCTGTGTTGGGTTCTCGTTTTCAATAGAGCATTGTGTTCGCACACCTGCGTCCTCCTCCTCCTCCTCCTCCTCCTCCTCCTTCGTTCTCCCTCCCCCCTCCTTCCCCCTCCTCCTGCGCTGCTCCCTTGGTGGCTGCGAACTGGGCAGCTGTCGCCACCTTCGTGGGCTCCTGTGAGGCACGGCGGACTCGGGGAGTTCCCGAGACCTCGCAGCTTCCTGGGTGGCTGCGACTTGCGCAATTGTCGACATTTTCGTGGGCTTCTGGGAGGCACGGCGGAGTCGGGGAGTTCCCGAGACCTCGCAGCTCCCCGGGTGGCTGCGGACTGCGCAATTGTCGACACCCTTGTGGGCTCCTGGGGGGCATGGCGGATTAGGGGAGTACCCGAGACCTCGCAGCTCCCTGGGTGATTGCGAATTGCGCAGTTGTCGCCACCTTCGTGGGCTCCTGGGAGGTACGGCGGAGTCGGGGAGTACCCGAGACCCAGCCGATATATCGCAGCTCCCTGGGGCGTTGCGAACTGCGCAGCTGTCGCCATCTTCGTGGGCTCCTGGGAGGCACGGCGGAATCCGAGACCTCCCAGCTCCTTGGGGCGCTGCGGACTGTGCAAGAGTCGCCACCTTCGTGGGCTTCTGGGAGGCTCAGCGGATTAGGGGAGGACGCGACAGCAGCCGAGACTTCGAATCTCCCTGTGGGGATGCGAAATGCAAATTTGTCGCCACTTTCATGGACTCCTGAGATGCCCAGCGGAGTCGGGGGCCACTCTGATCCAGCCGAGACCTCGCGGCTTCCTGGGAGGCTGCAAAGTGCGAAGGCTCGGCGGAGATGAGGGCAGCGCTGATCGTGCATACGTGGCTTGTTCTTGGGCATGGAGCGTTCATGCAACTGTTCGCCTCGCGTGGAGAAGGGGTTGGGTACGTCTCGGGTAATTTCCCAACCCTCCTGTGTTGGAACCTCCGTTGAATAGGGCACTGCCGTCGCACAGCTGCGTCCTCTCCTTCTCCTTTCCCTCCTCCCCCTCCTCCACGCGCACCCATTTGAGACCTCGCTGCTCCCTTGGTGGCTGCGAGCTGGGCAACTGTCGTCACTTTCGTGTGCTCCTGGGGTGCACGGCGGAGTAGCGGAATATCCGAGACCTCGCAGCTTGCTGGGTGACTGCGAACTGCGCAGCCGTCGACACTTTCGTGGGCTCCTGGGAGGCACGGCGGAGCATGGGAGTACCCGAGACCTCGCAGCTCCCCGAGTGGCTGCGAACTGCACAATCGTCGCCATTTTCGTGGGATCCTGGGAGGTCCAGCGGGGATCGGGGGCCACGCGCACCCATTTGAGACCTCGCTGCTCCCTGGTATGCTGCAATCTGCGCAATTGTCGCCTCTGTTGTAGGCTCCTGGGAGGTCCAGCGAAGTTGAGGCGCACGCGCATCCTGCCGAGACCTCGCGGCTCCCTTGGTGGCTGCGGACTGCGTAATTGTCGCCGATGTCGAGGGCTCCTGGGGGGCAAACCGGAGTAGCAGAGTACCCGAGACCTCGCAGCTTCCTGGGTGGCTGCGGACTGCGCAATTGTCGACACCCTTGTGGGCTCCTGGGGGGCACGGCGGAGTAGCGGAGTACCCGAGAACCAGCAGCTCCCTGGGTGGGTGTGAATTGCGCAACTGTCGCCGATCTCGAGGGCTCCTGGGAGGCACGGCGGAGTCGGGGAGTATACCCGAGACCTCGCAGCTCCCCGGGTGGCTGCGGACTGCGCAGCTGTCGCCACCTTCGTGGGCTCCGGGGGAGGCACGGCGGAGTAGCGGAGTACCCGAGATCTCGCTGCTCCCTGGGTGGCTGCGACCTGCGCAGCCGTCGCCACTTCCGTGGGCTCCTGGGAGGCACGGCGGAGTCGCGGAGTACCCGAAACTTCGCATCTCCCTGGGGGTGGCTGCGGACTGCGCAATTGTCGCCACTGTCATGGGCTCCTGGGAGGCTCAGCGGAGTCGGGGGCCACGTGGATCCAGCCGAGACCTCGCGTGGCTCCCTGGGAGGCTGCGGAGTGCGAAGTCGTCGCCCCTTCTCGTGGGCCCGTGGGAGGCACGGCGGAGGTGAGGGCAGTGCAGATCGTGCATTTTGGGGGAACTGGGTTAGGGCGTCGGAGGAGCCTGCTGTCTGCCTGAGCATTCTGGCATCCGCGGATTTGCTTATTGCCGTGAGAGCCCAGACGGCTCCACCAGGGGGGCAGCCACTTGCAGGCGCGAGCGCGCACGAAAGCGGCGCCCCTCGCCCGATCCCGTCATCCGCTGCCGCCGTCGCTGGCGCTGCTCGGTCCTTGCTGGTGCCGAAGGCGTGGGAAGGAGAGTGGTCGTATTCGATGCTGGCGCTGGCATCGAGCCAGTCACTCGCAGATCGTGTGCGATCCGCATTCACACTTGTGAGCAAGGTGTGGCCAGGTATAACCCATCTTAGCATCCGCTCCTACGCCCCCTATCCTCTTAGCAACGCCCGCGGTTATCCCAGAGACTGTTGGTATTTTCAGCCTCCGGGTTCCCTCGAGGGGCCCCGAGACCGTAAAAAACGATTCAGGATGAAAAGCTGGTTCCATAGAGTGGGTCGAGACCTCGGGGTTCGCGTTCTGAACAAAAACACGTCGGGGGTCTGGGGAGGGGACTGAGGTCTATGGGTGTTTGGGTATCATGGCCAGGGCCGTGATATCTTCAGATTTCAGGGCCATTTCTTACTTCCCAGCCCTCCTGTGTGCTGGGTTCTCGCTTCGAATACAGCACTGTGGTCTCCACTCCTCTCCACCTCCTCTTCCTCCGCCACCCTCCTCCTGCCTCCTCCTGCCTCCTCCTGCTTTGCTCCGCGAGCTGCGCAACAATCGCCACCGTCGTAGGCTCCTGGGAGGTCCAGCGAAGTTGAGGCGTACGCGCATCCATCCGAGACCTCGCGACTCCCTGGGTGGCTTCGAATTGCGCAGCTGTCGCCACTGTCGTGGGCTCCTGGCAGGTCCAGCGAAGTTGAGGCGTACGCGCATCCGGCCGAGACCTCGCGGCTCCCTGGGTGGCTGCGAATTGCGCAACTGTCGCCACTGTCGTAGGCTCCTGGCAGGTCCAGCGAAGTGGAGGCGTACGCGCATCCCGCCGAGACCTCGCAGCTCCCTGGGGGTCTGCGAACTGCGCAACCGTCATCATTTTCGTGGGCTCATGGGAGGTCCAGCGGGGTGGGGGGTCACGCAGATCCAGCCGAGACCTCGCGGCTCCTTGGGTTGCTGAGAACTGCGCAACAGTCGCCACCTTCGCGGTCTCCTGGGAGGTCCAGCGGAGTGGGGGGCCACGCAAATCCAGCCGAGACCTCGCAGCTCCCACTCCAAGGTGCTCACGTCGATGGCTTGCCAGAAGCGGACCATGCACGATACCGTTATCGTCGAGGCCGGGCACACAGACGCCGACGACTCCGACGCTTTTTGGCTGCACCTGCACGTCATGTTTTCCAGGGCGACGACGTCTGACAACCTCCGCATCATCCGCGCCCCAGGCTTGGACTTCCTGTCCCCGTGGGCTGCCAGCGGACGTGGCTGGAGGCCGGGCACACAGACGCCGACGACTCCGACGCTTTTTGATTGCACCTGTACGTCATGTTTTCCAGGGCGACGACTGACAACCTCCGCATCATCCGCGCCCCAGGCTTGGACTTCCTGTCCCGTGGGCTGCCAGCGGACGTGGCTGCGCGCCTCCGAACTTGTCGTGCCCGCTCGGAGAATTACAGGAAACAGTCTTTGAAGATGGCGCGCGCGCTGTGCCTTGCCAAGTTTCTGCGCGACAGAGATGCGGAGAGAGCTGCGCGCGGGTTCTTGGCGAGCGTGCCCGTTGGTTGCAACATTGGCGGCGCCGTCGGCGATGTTTACAACGGGCGGGCGCGCGCCCGCATGGTGGCCATGGCGCGTGCCGCTGTCCCTTCATTCAGCGCGCGGCGCTGTCGCATCAAAGAGCGCTGGTCGTTGGAGCGTCATGTAGCGCATGGCGTTGTCCTTGCTGGCTCACTCCCCTTTCTGTTCAGGCGAATTTCGCCCGCAGCGGCAGCGCTGGCGAACCGGGCAGATTTAGCCCTTAGCGTTGTTTCTCTCATTCGTATTTCTTCCCCTTCCTCCTTTATCCTCCATGTCCTCACAGCCCCTTTTCCTCCTCCTCCTCCTCCGCCTCCTCGTCCATTTTTGTCATCCTTTTCATGTTCTTCGTCGTGGTAATCGTCGCCACGTAGTTGCGCAGCCATAGTTGCGCGAAGCTTTGTGCGATCTGAGCTGAGCAAGTTTGCGACGTGTGTTGCTCGACGTTGTTAGGAGAAACATTGCACAGCGCCGCATACCTCGCAACGTGTCTGTTCGTGCACAAAGTTGGTGCAAGGCGTCGAATAGCATGCAGGAAAAAAGGTTGGATAAGTTTCGGGTATTTTTTCGCTGCGCCCGTTGGCCCCCGCTCGTCCGCGCAGTTGCTTCGAGCCATGATGCGCTAACCGCTCTGTTATTGGCCCCCCCCGCCGGCGCACCCGATATAAGGCCCAAGGTGGTTTCGGACGGGTTTCCAAGCTCTCGCAGAGGATTTCTCGGACTTTTCGCCCCCAGTCCCTTCGGAAAAAGCTAACCGTTCATGACAAATTGGAACATCAGGGATGCATTCCTGGGCGGGCTATCTGGACATACCCGTATCGAGTATGGACGCCCCACTATCGCATATCCTCGACTGAGGCCCCGACTGTCTGGTCCAGTCGAACTTCTCTTAATTGGGGGATTGAGATCGCCATGCCCCCATTCATGTTCTTCGGATCCTTCGATGGCCTTTCCACGGGTGTTTCTCGCGAGTCCAAGCGCAATTGATGCCCACAAAGGGACCATGTTCCCTATCCGCGGGACTTCATGGCAGGGCTTTGCCCGCGGCGGCTTCGCGGGCAGGGCCTTGGTGGAACACCGGCGGAAACCGGCGGGAACAATACGTTGCCCCCCCCCAAGGAGATGCCAATGCCAAGGTCGTTGGGGTCCCCGAGTCGGTTGCGCGTTGGGGGCCCCCACGAAGTGTGGTGACCACGCCGTGTGATGAGTCCGTGGGGATGCGGTGTGACCGCGCGGTTTTGGGATTCGGGTCGTTCTCCGAAGATGTCCTGGGCGACTGAGGCCATCCGGGTCCCGAACACGTGCGGTGACGGACTGTGCGGCGAGGTTTTTGTGGATTTTCAAGTCATTGCACGGTTTGTCGTCGCACCATTTTGGGACCCCCAGGTCTTGTGCTGGCAAGTCTCCCGCGTGCAGCTCAGTCTTCCCCCCCTGCACCATCAGTGTGCCGCTGTCATGCGCTTCCCTTGCAGTGGTATTTTTGGGTGCCGCGTGCCCTTGAAGACCCCGACTGCCCCAGATTGGCCGAGGCGGCTGGAAATGGGGCGCGGTCTCGGGGGGAAAACCTGCCGCTCCAAGGAGCTCGAGTCAGGGGCAAAGTCAGCGGGGGACAGGCTCAAAAGGGGGGTGCGTCGACCCACGCTCGCCCACTCGTCGCCGACAGGGGCCCGATAGCGCATGCGCCCAGGACCGTGCGGCTTCGCCACTGAGCGCCTGTCTGCGATGCGTTGCGATTCCATGTTGATGCTTCCCCCCCTGAGCTGGTTCCGCCCTGGGAGGAGGAGGAGGAGGAGGAGGAGGAGGAGGAGGAGGAGGAGGAGGAGGAGGAGGAGGAGGAGGAGGAAGGAGGAGGAGGATGAGGACGAGGAGGAAGACGAGGAGGAGGAGGAGGAGGAGGAGGAGGAGGACGAGGAGGAGGAGGAGGAGGACGAGGAGGAGGAGGAGAGAGCAGGATCGATGCGCGAGGCTCGAGGCTCGAGGCTCGAGGTTTTCCAGATCGAAGTTCCAGGCTCGAAGCTCGAAGTTCGAGGCCCGAGGCTCGAGGATCGAGAATCGAGGTTCGCGGCTCGAGGCTCGAGGCCGTCAGCGACGGGGGGCTCCCCGCGGGGTGGCCTCGTGGTGCGCGCTGCCCTGGAGAACGAACCAGGAATTCGCAGATCAGTAGGGGAAGCCCGAAGAGAAGGGCTCGTGGTCCACGGCCTGACATGGCATCCCTGACATCCTTCGTCGAGATTTTTTCGCACAGCATCCTTCGTCGAGATTTTTTCGCACAGTGGCTGACAGAGGTTCGGACCCCTTCCCCAGGACCGGTCTTTCATCCCGAGTCGTTTTTTTGACGGCCACAGAGACCGGCGAGGGTCCCCGGAGGCCAGAAATTGGCGTATCTTCTCCGCCGCGATCTTTTCGCAGCGAGAGGATGTCGGGGACCCTCGGCCGCTGCCTGCAGGATACTCTCTGGGAGGCCTCCTCTCGCGGTGTGTTATGCGTGGGAGTCGTTTTAAGCATGAGTTGTTGTCTTCCCCGACTATTAGCGCATATCCCTGCTTATCCGTGGTCGTTGCTAGGCGCTAGCGGGCGCTAAGAGACACTGACAGGTGCCAGTGGGCACCAATAGGCGCTATTCGGCAATACCATACATTGGTGGACACCAGTGGGCGCTAATCGGGCGGAACCTGTCTCAAGATCACCCCTACACATACTACGCAGCATCCTCTGCGCGCAGGCCTCTATCCGCGCGCGCCACTCGGTGCCGCGTGCCACGTCTCGCCGCGAAGCTTCGAGTCGATTGCCGGCTCTTCGCGCGGGGCGCCTGCGCGCGGCGGAGGTCGTGGGGAGGGCGCCAGCGTGCACTCTGCCCCCTCCCTGGCTGCAGTCGTGGGGGGGCAGCGCTCTGGAGCACACGAGGGGGAAAGCGACGAGGAGGAGGAGGAGGATGAGGAGGAGGAGGAGGAGGAGGAGGAGGAGGAGGAGGAGGAGGACCAGCGTAAACCCAAGACTCATCAACGACGTTGGCATGACCCCTCCCTCCAAGCTCCCTCTTCATACGCCCCTACAAGGATCCATGTCTACTGAGGGAAGGGCCCCGTTGGGAGACAACCGTCTGCAGTTCCTGAAGCATGGCAAAACATTATTCTCGGGACTCCAACGCCACGAATCAACGGGACTGCAGCGTCTTGACGACCCTGCGTTCCCGGGACTGCGACGTCGCGACACAGCGTAACTGCTGCGCCCCGACAATCCTCCATTCCTGGTGCGTTGACCATGGGAGCCTGTGAAACTCCCGCAAAAGTTTAACGCAAATCTGCGCGGCGCTTGGGCGACAGCCACATTCTGAAAACGAGCCGCCCTCAATCCGTGAAGCTCTTGCATTTTAACGACGATTGTGCGCGGCGCTGAGGCGGGAGCCGCATTTTGAAAACGAGCCGCCCTCCATCCGTGAAAGACGTGCAGCTTTTTGAGACGAATGTGCGCAGCGCTGAGGCGAGAGCCACACTGTGAACCCCTCCCCCTCCATCCGTGAAAGTTCTGTTTTTTTTAAACCGAGTGTGCGTGGCGCTAGTGAGAGAGCCACATTTTGAAAACCACCCGCCTTCTATCCGTGAAGGTCTTGCAGTTTTTTAAGACAAGTGTGCGCGGCGCCAAGGCGAGAGCTACATTTTGACAACGACCCGCCCTCAATCCGTGAAACTGTCGCCAATTCTAAAGTTTCAGGGTCATAGAATAGTGAGGACGTCTCAGGCGAAACGGTCGGCCCGCCCCCCTTTCGACCGGCCTCGGGGCGCGACGGGAAGGAGTTATTTATAAGGAACAGGAACGGAGGAGGAGGAGGAGGAGGAGGAGGAGGAGGCGGAGGGGGAGGAGGAGGACTAGGAGGAGGAGGCGGAGGAGGAGGAGGAGGGGGAGGAAGAGGATGATGAGGAGGACCAGGGAGGAGGAGAAGAAGGAGGAGGAGGCGGAGGAGGAGGAGGAGGAGGTGGAACCGAGGGATGAGGATTAAATTGATGGATAGGGGAAGACGAACTCGCCTTCGGCGGGCAGGGAAAAACGGAGGGGCAGAAATGGTATAGCGTGCCGCCCTCATTGTGTGTGTGTGCTCTTCTGTTACTTTGGTTACTGAGCCTTCAAATGCATCTGCCGTGCGCTGATGTGCCATCATCCTGTCCCAGCATGCTTAGCACCGCATCGCTCTATCGCGAGGTTTTCTTTCGCCCGGGTCCCTCCAACTATTTGCTATCGCTGATGTTGCGCGCCAGTGTCACACTTGATGGCACGGGCGCACTCTGCAAACCGAGGTCTTCTGTGCAAGAGTTTCCCGCAGCATCATGTCTTGTTCCGCTGGTCGTTTTGGTGACGTATTATTGTTCGCCTTTCCCCTCACCTGCTCACGGAAGCAGCTTTGAAACAGGTTTTTTATTTCTTCGTGTGAAGTGCGACCGCGAGGTCTTGCCGTCGGCATCGCTTCGCAACCTGCCCCCTACGATATCGGATGTCGAGCCCCACTATTTTCGTCTTGGTTCGCGTCGTTCTCGTCTGCTGGGCTTCGGCTTGTCACGTTGCCAGACGCAGGCTAGCAGAAGGGATAGGCAGGTCTGGAGCCATGGCTATGCTCATCGAAGCGCACCTGCCGAAGCTCTCCCCGCTCTACGACGACATCATCTTTGGTTGGGGTCGCGGGTGGAAGCGGCAGACTCCTTCCCTCGCCGGCAGAGTCGTTCCCTCCCTCTTCCCTTCGCTACCTCCCTGCCTCTCCCGTCGACGTCGTCGTTCGCCTTTTCCCCCTCCTTTATGCTCGGAGGCAGCGCGAGACAACGCCTGGCTGCCTTGGGAAGCAGACAGCGGAGTGGTAGAGGGAGCAGATCTTGCAGTCCATGGCGGGTCCCTTGCCGGGCTGCTTTTCCCCACAATCGAGGGATTATGGCATGCTGATTCAGTTGCAAGGCGTCTCCGTGTGAATAAGGGTGTGCGGCAGCAGGTCGTCATCGCATGTATAGATCGTGTGAGAGATGGCTGGGTCCATGGATAAAGGGGGTCCCCTCTTCCCGATTCCCCCTAGACGTTCGTCCAAACAGGTTGCACGTATAGGGTGGCGTCAAGAAACCGTGGCATTCAACGTGTAATGCGAAGGCAGGAGTCAGTTCAATCAAGCTGACTGAAGTAGTACATCAGCAACAGTGAAGCGACATACGATAACATACCACCAGTCAAATCAGTGACGTACAGTGCTTGGCGACAACATTTTGTGTCACATGGTTTTCGCATTCACAAAGCGCACATGCACGCCTTGGCAGCGCTCCGTCAGAGCGGAAGGGTCGGGTTAGGTCTGGAAGTCTCTGCCGCTGTGCAGGGAGCGCGGGGGCGTGTCCACGGGCGCGCCAACAACTGCGCACCCACGTTGGCCTTCCTTCTCACCGCTGCCCACGCAGGCCAACCACACGCCGCTGCCCGTGCCACTGACTGGGTCACGGGCAAGGCCGACCCAACCTGGGGAAAACCACCCGCTGCCGCTGGGCCAGCAGAGCAGGGCCCACTTCGATCCGATCCGTGTCGAAGCCGGTTCTGGCCCACTCGATCCGATGCGACCCCGATATTCCGAGGACGCGATGCGGCCCGATGCTCGCACGGCGCTGCTGTGCATCCTGGCGCGGCCGATCCGATTCGACCTCGCCTCCGTGCCGGTGCAGCCCGAACAGGCGCACGGTCCGACCTCCCAGCGGCGAAATCCGAGTTTTGTTCTTGACAATCAACGATTTTGGCGACTCGATGGGCGGCGGGGGTAGGGTTCGGAATTCGTCGAACACGTGTCGAAGTCCGAACCCTACCCCCGCCTCCCATCGATTGAGGAGGATCGGTGGTTGGTGGGGTAGGGTTCGGATGTCGCCACCTGACCTTCCGATCCGATGCTGACTGCTCCTGCAGAGGGGAGGATCTCGCAGGGCCGGGCCTGGCATGCCTCCAAGGGGGGGTCGGCCTCCTGTGGGCCCGTTGGTGGGGCGGGGCTCGACGTCGGCCCGAAGGCCAGGCGTCGGAGGCAGCGATCAGGGACGCCGAAAGGGGGGGAAGGAGGAGGATTTGGAGCTTACGGCTTGTGTCTTGCAGCCATGTGGTGCGGGACACTTGCCCGCGAAGCCGAAGGAAACCGAAGGAGGTGGATGAGGGAGGGGGAGGAGGAGGAGGAGGCGGAGGCGGAGGCGGAGGAGGTGGCGGAGGAGGAGGACGACGATGATGATGGTGGTGGTGGTGGGCTGGTGGTGATAATGATGACGATTCTGACGACGACGATGATGATGACGATGATGATGAAGATGATGATGATGATGATGATGATGATGATGATGATGAGGAGGATGAGGATGATGCTGGAACTTATGATGGAGGTGCTGATGGTGATGTCGCTGATGATTATGATGATGATGCCGATGATGATGGTGGTGATGGTGGTGATGACGATTGTGATGATAATGCTGGTGTGATGCTGCTGCTGCTGATGATAATGATGATGACAGCGGTGATGATGGTGGTGATGACGACGGTGACGGTGACCATGATGATGATGCTGCTGATGATGATTTTGATGATGATGCTGATGATGAGGATGATGGTGATTATTGTTTCTATCACGATTATGATGGTGATGAGGATGACGATGATGCTGATGCTGATGATGCTGCTGCTGATGATGATGATGACTATGATTGACATGGTGCTGTTGCTGTTGCTGTCGCTTTTGTAAGAGCAGTAGTAGTAGTAGTAGTAGTAGTAGTAGTAGTAGTAGTAGTAGTAGTAGGAGTAGAAGTAGTAGTAGTAGTAGTAGTAGTAGTAGTAGTAGTAGTAGTAGTAGTAGTAGTAGTAGTAGTAGTAGTAGTAGTAGTAGTAGTAGTAGTAGTATTAGTAGTAGTAGGTAGTAGTAGTAGTAGTAGTAGTAGTGTAGTAGTAGTAGTAGTAGTAGTAGTAGTAGTAGTAGTAGTAGTAGTAGTAGTAGTATAGTAGTAGTAGTAGTAGTAGTAGTAGTAGTAGTAGTAGTAGTGGTTGGTGTGGAGTGGTGGTGGTGGTGTGGTGGTGGTTGGTGGTGGTAGTAAGTAGTAGTAGTAATAGTAGGAATAGTAGTATTAGTAGTATTATTAGTATTATTATTAGCTTGTTAGTAGTAGTAGTAGTAGTAGTATGTAGTAGTGTAGTAGTAGTAGTAAGTAGTCGTAGTGTAGTAAGTCGTAGTTAGAAGTAGTAGATAGTAGTAGTAGTAGTAGTAGTAGTAGTAGTAGTAGGAGTAGGAGTAGGAGTAGGAGTAGGAGTAGGAGTAGGGTAGGAGTAGGAGTAGAAGAGGTAGAATTATGGTAGTAGTAGTAGTAGTAGTCGTAGTCGTATTAGTCGTAGTCGTAGTACGTAGTCGTAGTCGTAGTCGTAGTAGTAGTCGTAGTCGTAGTCGTAGTCGTAGTCGTAGTCGTAGTAGTAGTAGTAGTAGTTGTAGTAGTAGTAGTAGTAGTAGTAGTAGTAGTAGTAGTAGTAGCTGTAGCGGTAGCGGTAGCGGTAGCGGTAGCGGTAGCGGTAGCGGTAGCGGCAGCGGTAGCGGTAGTAGTTGTTGTTTTTGTTGTTGTTGTTGTGGTTGTGGTTGTTGCTGTTGCTGCTGTTGTTATTTCTGTTGTTGTTGCTTCTGCTGCTGCTGCTGTTGTTGTCGTCGTCGTTGTTGTTGATGATGGTGAGGATGGTGCTGATGATGATGGAGGATGAGAAGGAAGACGAGGAGAAGGAAGAGGAGGAGGAGGAGGAAGAGGAGGACGTACTGGCGGGGCAGGGAGGAGGAAGAGAAGGACAATGATAATGGGGTATGTCCACCTCGCCGCCTTTCGGACCGAGCGCCGTCAAGATAGAGATCGTTTTCCTGTTATTTCCTCGTAGCGCTCGTTATCGAGGGTTTGGGTGGGGCCAGGGTAATGGTAACGCTTGGGCGGGGTGGGGCACGTCGGGGGGGGGGTGCGTTGTGATCGCCATGGCTTGCGCGTGAAACGCGACACGGTGCCTGTGAGCACAACGCGGGCCTGCGAGGCGATCACCTGCGCAACGCCTGGCAGCACCGGCAGGGCGCCTGCGAGCACTGGCGGGGCGCTTGCGGAGGACCTGCAAGCAGCACCACGTGCCCTCGGGCACCAGCATGTGGGGGGGTCCAGGCCCCCCCCCCGCGTACCGTCGTTACCGTTGTCTGGTGGGGGGAGGGTTCGGCCAGGGTAACGACCACTACGCGCCAGGGGATACAAAATACACTCGAATGCAAACATTGCGGTCGTGTGACTTCACCGCGGTCGTGAGGAATTGGTCTTGGTGAGCAGTCCGTTCGCGGCAGTGGGTTGCGCCTCTCTCCTGCCTCATGCGGTGAAGGGGAGGCGCCCGCGCGCTTCCGAGGCTCGCTGCTCCAGTCGCAGAGGACGTCATGCTGAGCGTCACAGGGGGAGGGTCTTCCCGTTTGACGCTTCGTGCAAAGAGACCATGCTGCAGTACATACCGCATCATGAGTGAGGTGATCGTGACCGATGTGTATATATGTATCTCGGTAGAGAGGGAGAGAGTGAGATTGAGAAATAGATAGAGAGGGAGAGAGACAGAGAGAGAGAGAGTAGCATGTGTGTATTCTGCATTGCTGCCGTTGCAGATGACAGTCGGGGTCGCCGTCAAATTGCCAGCGCGTGCCGTGCCGAGCTGGAGGCGCACATCCAGTGCCGGCACGGTCGCAGCCGGCACGCTGGCCCGATGCTGTTGGCCTTTCGCGGCGCGCTGTTGTTTGGTTCGTACTTTTGGAGCCCTTCCCTGGGCCGGCCTCTCATCCCGAGTCGTTTGCTCACGGCCTTGGGGCCAGGGAGCCTCGCCACCGGAGGCCGAAACCGGCCAACAATCGGACGCCGCGAGTTTTTTGGCGCCTCGGTTGGATCTGAGGGATTTGGCCGCCCAAGGCTCCCAAGGGTGCCTGAGGCTGTCCAAGGCTCACCAGGCTGCCCCGGAGGCCGCCCAAGGCCGCCCAAGGACGCCCGCAGCCACCCTGCGTCGTGTTCTTTTCTCCTCAGGGGCTTGGGCCCCTTCCCCGGGATTAGCTTCTCATTCTGACAGCCTGGGGCACGGGGAGGGCCCCCAGAGGCCGAGAAGCTGTAACAAAGCCTTCCGTGGTGTTCCTTCAAGATGTACTTTTCCACAACGGGAGGATGTTTGGGCCAAGCTGTGCTACAGCTCTGCAGAGGGAAAAACAGATACAGCCACAAATTCTAGACGCTTCGCGTATCCCCACCAGTTGACCTCCCGCCGCTGGCGCGTCCGCCTTGCTCTAAAAAAAAAAATATATCCCCACCAGCCCGTCCAGAAACGACGCCCAGGCGAGTAGAGGGTCGTCCTGAGGGGCTTTTCGGCGTCTTGGGTGCCTCGGGGGGGCCTCTGTGGGCCGTTCGGGATCCTCTTTGGGGCCTCCTGGGGGCCTCTTGGGGCCTCTTGGGGCCATCTTGGGGCCTCTGGGGGGTCTCTTGGAGCACCTTGGGTGCCTCTGGGGCCTCTGGGAGCACCTTGGGTGCCTCTGGGGGGTCTCTTGGAGCCTCTTGGGGGTCTCTTGGGGGCCTCCTGGGGGCCTCTTGGGGGGCCTCTTGGGGCCATCTTGGGGCCATCCTGCGGCCTCTTGGGGCATCCTGGGGGCCTCTTGCGGCCATCGTGGAGGACATCGGCCAAGGAAGTGGGGTTCCTTAATTAGAGCCTCCCCCAGGAACTCCAAAAATCGTCTCCTGTACCGCTCTGGGACCGCTCTTGGAGCGCTCTTCGGCGCTCTTGGCGCCGTCATGGGGCTTTCTTGGGCCCTTCTTGGAGCTATCTTGAGCCATCTTGGAGCCATCTTGACGCCTCGGATGTGCATCGCAAGCGAAAAAGTGAGAACACCAAAAACATTGATTTTCCCTAGGGTTTTGAAGCATTTTGGCCTCTTGGATGCATCCTAATGATGCTCTTGTGGGCACTTGGAACCGTCTTGGAGAGTTCTTGGAACGTCTTGGAACATCATGGGGACCATCTTGAGGCATCTTGCGCTATCTTGAGCCATCTTGGAGGGTATCTTGGGCTCCCTGAGGCCCTCTTGGAGCCGTCTTGGGCCATCTTGGGCGCTCCAACGCGCCGCGGAACCCCCTGTCCAGGTCAGTGGGGAGGGGGTAGGGGGAGGGGTAAACCCCTCCCCGAAGGGGAAGAGGGAGGGGTGGAAGAGGAAACTCGTTAAACCACTGACGCCCAGAGGGCTGGTGGGATTATCGCCGGTGCTCAGGAAGATATGGAGAAATATGGGGAGTGGAGGGGAGGACGAACGTCCAGAACATATGTGAAGATGTGGGTAGACTGCTGGGATTCGTGTGTACTTGTTTGTGTGTGTCCCTAGGCCCCTTCGATCTAGGGCTCCTAGATGGGGTCGGAGTAGATGGGGTCGGAAGATCGCGCCGCATTGCCCATGCATCGCCAGTGCGGCTCGATGCGGAGCCCGATTTTCTCCACGCCGACGTCGCCGATGCGTCGCCCGCGTCGACGACGCATCGCCGATGCATCGGCGATGCTGTGCGATGCCCCGACCCCATCTAACTCCGCCCCCATCCATCTAGGATTGAAATGTTCCACCCTACTCTCACCTTCATCACCAGAAAGAACTTCGAGCACTAGGAAAGTACCGAACCTGGAGGCTTCTCACGTGTCGGGCCTTGTGGGAGGCGATACTGGTTCGACACTGCTTCGATACTTCTTCTCTGGGTGCTCGGAATTGTTTCTGGAATGTGGTTCTTAAGTACGATAGGAGCAACATAGATCTAGGAGCAGGAGGAGGAGGAGGAGGAGGCGGAGGAGGAGGAGGAGGAGGAGGAGGAGGAGGAGGAGGAGGAGGAGGAGGAGAGCGTGGCCCCCCAGGGGGCCCCTGGACGGCCCCGGAGCTGCCCGCCCAGCCTGCCCCGCGCCTGCCCCGCGCTGCCCGCGCGCGGCGCCTGCGCGGCGCCTGCTCGGGGCCTGCCTGGGCGGCCCGGGCCCGTCCTCCGCGGGCCCCGGGCGGCCGCGGGAGGCCCGGCGTGGCGTGCACGGGCCACGTCGGGCACGTCCCTCTGCAGGAGGCCCTGTCCCAAAGCAGGCAGGACATAGTCTGGGGACGACTTTTCGACCATCCTCCTCCTCCTTTCCTCCCCCCCTCCTCCTCCTCCTCCTCCTCTCCTCCGCCTCCTCCTCCTCCTCCTCCTCCTCCTCCTCCTCCTCCTCCTCCTCCTCTTTCTTTAAAACTAAAAAGTATTAATGTCAAAACAATGAATTTCCAATTGTTCTTCCGACCTGATGCACGGGCCAAGCCGCCCCCCTTTTTTGCACACGCTAGAGAGAGGATCGGCCCGGCGCCGAGAGGGGCAGGGGGCGAGGGGAAGGCTTCTGAGAAGGCGCGGGCCTTGTCTGCAAATGCAGGTCCGGCGCCTTCAAGAAGCAGCCTCCTTCTGGGAAGCCTTCCCCCCTCCCCCTCCCCCCCTCTGCGCGCTGCCGACCTGTCGCGCGATCTTGTCGGTGCCGATCTTGGCCATGGTTCATGCCGACCGTCGCCAATATCTTGAGGAGGATCCACGAATCGAGGGTGACCAAGATGGACGGTGACCAAGCTCGGCACCGATGTTTCCGCATTCAGCCTTGGTCATAACTCTCTTCGGTAGCAGATACTGGGAGCCTTGTACACCCTCGTTATCTCGCTTTTAGAGTGCACTAGCTTCGACTAGCGTCAGGTAGTCGATGAGATAGCGCCGATGTTGCGTAGCGTCGATTTAGCGTCGTTTTAGCGTCGATTGGTATCGAGCAGCGTCGATTCGCAAGAACCAACAAGGTGGTACAGAAGTTCTCGACTTCTTGGTCCTCAGCACTCGAGGGCCCGGTCACATGCCCAGGGCTGGGCGCTGGGCGCACAGAGCCTGGGGTGGGGGGCAGCATCTCCAGACATCCGAGGAAGAAACGCATGTCAGGAGGGGAACAAAAACCACAGACACAGTCAGACGTCGTCGATCCCCCCGGAAAACATGAGAACCTGTGGGGCGTGTGGGGGGGGGGGAAGACGAAAGGCCAGAAAGTATCGGGAAATATGGGGAATCCTGTTTTTTGTTGTTTGTGTGTGTGTGTGTGTTTGTGTGTGTGTGTTTTTGTATGCTTATTTGTGTGTCCTTGGGCCCCTCCCACACTGGGGGGACACCAGCGGACCACCACGTCGATCCTGGCCAGGCCGACCCCGGGCCCCGGATCGGCGCGCACGCACCGCCCCTGGCCAAACAGGGAGGGCGTATCTATCTATCTATCCATCTATCTATCTATCTATCTATCGACCTATCTATCTGTATTGTAATGGCCTCCGGCCAGTGCCGCCGATCCGGGGGGCTCCGGATTCGGTGATCTTCGCGGCTCTGTGGCCTCCTCCCTCCTCGATTCTTCCGGTCCTCTTTCTTCTCCTCTGGGGGGGGTGCTTGGAGCGGTCCCGGGGGGGGGGTTCGGGGAGGGTTACGAGGGGAGGGTCCTGGGGGCGGTAGCGGCTAGATCTGAGGGGGGTCCCTAGGACCCCCCGAAAAATCTTGGGGATGCGCAAACCATTAAGAAAACGCCACATGGGGGACCGCCACCCCCCCTCTCCCCCCTTTCCCAGGGGGGGGTCCGGATGCGCAAATCATGAAGAAAACGCCAGATGGAGGACCGCCTCCCCCCCCCCCTTCCTTCTTTTCTTCCCCGGCAGAGTCACCCCGGCGACCCCCCCCAAGCCGAGCTGAAGCTCTTGCTTAGGCTCAGAGCTGAAGCTCTTGCTGAGGCTCCTTGCAGTTCACACGCCGGATCGGTGGATACACACATATATTTATACATATATATATATATACATACTTTCATGTATATATATATATATATATATATATATATATATACCCGTAAGGGCTTCGCCCCCTGCCGCCGGCCCCCTCTCTCGGAGAATGGGCCATGGAAGAGCTAAGTCATGAGGCCTTGGCGCTGTCGTGAAGCAGTATCGAAACTTCATGCGAAGCCGATTCGCAATCAGCAAAACCAATTGATCACAAGAGGGGTTACCACACCTGGCGATTGGTAAGACGTGTATGGTTTACGGGCTTGGTTACCACACCTTGCGATTAAAGGGCCGAGGGAGTTCTCGCAGTTTGGGTTACCACGCCTTGCGATGGATGTGCGTGAAGGGTGGCACCGAATTTCAGAAATGTGCAAATCCCCTGTGTTTTTGGACCCTGACCCCGCGGATCTGCGTGAGGGGTGGCACCGAATTTCAGAAATGTGGCAAATCCCTTGTGTTTTTGGACCCTGACCCCGCGGATCTGCGTGAGGGGTGGCACCGAATTTCAGAAATGTGGCAAATCCCTTGTGTTTTTGGACCCTGACCCCGCGGATCTGCGTGAGGGGTGGCACCGAATTTCAGAAATGTGGCAAATCCCTTGTGTTTTTGGTGATGGCCCCCCGCTGGATCTGCGTGAGGGGTGGCACCGAATTTCAGAAATGTGGCAAATCCCTTGTGTTTTTGGACCCTGACCCCGCGGATCTGCGTGAGGGGTGGCACCGAATTTCAGAAATGTAGCAAAATGTTTTGGCTGACCCCGCGGAAGGGGTCCCATGTGGCAAATCCCCTGTGTTTTTGGACCCTGACCCCGCGGATCTGCGTGAGGGGTGGCACCGAATTTCAGAAATGTGGCAAATCCCTTGTGTTTTTGGACCCTGACCCCGCGGATCTGCGTGAGGGGTGGCACCGAATTTCAGAAATGTGGCAAATCCCTTGTGTTTTTGGACCCTGACCCCGCGGATCTGCGTGAGGGGGGGCACCGAATTTCAGACATGTGGCAAATCCCATGTGTTTTTGGACCCTGGCCCCGCGGATCTGCGTGGGGGGTGGCACCGAATTTCAGGAAATGTGGCAAATCCCCTGTGTTTTTAGACCCTGACCCCGCGGATCTGCGTGAGGGGTGGCACCGAATTTCAGAAATGTGGCAAATCCCATGTGTTTTTGGACCCTGACTCCGCGGATCTGCGTAAGGCGTGGCACCGAATTTCAGACATGTGGCACCCTGACCCCACGGATCTGCGTGAGGGGTGGCACCGAATTTCAGAAATGTGGCAAATCCCATGTGTTTTTGGACCCTGACCCCGCGGATCTGCGTGAGGGGTGGCACCGAATTTCAGAAATGTGGCAAATCCCTTGTGTTTTTGGACCCTGACCCCGCGGATCTGCGTGAGGGGTGGCACCGACTTTCAGAAATGTGGCAAACCCCATGTGTTTTTGGACCCTGACCCCGCGGATCTGCGTGAGGGGTGTCGATTTCGAGCCCCCCCAGCAATTCAGACAACGCGCCTAGGTGAGGCTAAAAATTCTGTTTGGGCCTCCCCCCCCCTCGCGCGGTCAATCAGCTAGTTACAGTCCAGCAAGAAATCAACTAGTAACACTGGAAACTACAAGCTACAACTGGTACAGGAAACTGCGAACCCGCGCCTACAGCCTGGTGGCCCCACAAGGGGGCCGGCGGACATATATATATATATATATATATATATATATATATATATATAGTTGTACACATGCTGCACACACATACATATACACATATGTATATATATATATATATATATATATATATATACATACACAATATGCAGGTCTATTTTTATGTATACATGTATGTATAACCTCAGAAATGCCTCACGTAGCTGCATAGTGTACGGGAATATATTTGCTTGAGTAGCGATGAATGCGAGGGACTGGTATGGGCCGCCCCTCCCATGTCAGGCATCGTCGAACCTCCGACTCGCTCCTGGTCAGACCACCTTTGCCCTTGCCCCGACCTAGGGGGAGCGTCGTATTGACATTGAATGGCGTGCCGACCTCGAAGGGGCGTGTCCGCCATTTTGAGGTTCGTTTTCACCAGGGTAGTAGGATGGGCCTGGCCAGGATCGGTGAGGTGGTCAGCTGTCGTTCCCCGAAAGACGATGCGAATGTACCTTTTTCCGGAAGTGCCGGCGCATCTCCGGGATCGGCGCTGGGACTTCCTGGCTTTTTTGGCGCGGCGCTGGGCCTCCTGGCGGCGTCTCCAGCTCCTCCTCCTCTTCCTCCTCCTCCTCCTCCTTTTCTTCCTCCTCCTCCCCTCCCTCCTCCTCCTCCTCCTCCTCCTCCTCCTCCTCCTCCTTCTTCGCCTCATTCTCCTCCTCCTCCTCCTCCTCCTCCTCCTCCTCGTCCCTCTCCTCCCCCTCCTCCTTCTCATCCCCCTCCCCCTTCCCCTTCCCCTTCCCCTTCCCCCTCCCTCTCCCCCTCCCCCGTCCCGCTCCCTGCTCCAGCGATCCGCGCGGGCTTCCGAGCGCTTGTGTGTTGCTCAATTCTGTCTCTTCTTCCAGGGCCGCGGTGGCGCGGGGCCCGAGAGGTCTCGACCCTCGTCGCCAGGAGCAGCTTTTCCCATAGGGGGCCACATGCGAACCCTACCCCTACCCCTCACGATTTCTGAGGGGGAGGGTGGGGTTCACTTCGGTCGTCTCTGGACGGTCGCCGGGTCCTGGCGAGGGCTGGGCAGGCCCGGGAGGGGCAGGTCCCCATGCTGGCCGGGGCGTACGTGCGCCAGCGGTCCGCCGCTGCCGACGCCCAGGCCTGGCGGTGGGGCGCGTTGTCTCTCTTCGCTCCTCCCCTTGCTTTCCTCTGCCTGTGGCGTATGCGGCTTTGCTTCTCTTGCAGTGGCTTGGTGCGGCCAGCTCGGAGGCTTGGAGTCGTGGGCCCGCGAAGGGGAGGAGGCGGGCAGGAGGGAGGGGGAGGAACGGGAGGAGGACGATGGTGGTGATGCTGATGCTGATGCTGATGCTGATGCTGATGCTGCTGCTGATGATGATGAGGATGAGGATGATTGTGATCATGCTGATGATTATGATGCTTGTTCTGATGATGCTGTTGATGATGATGCTAATGAAGATGATGACGATGATGCTGATGACAATGATGCTGATGTTGTTGTTGCAGTTGTTGCTGCTGTTGTTGTTGTTGTTGCTGTTGCTGTTGCTCTTGTTGTGGTTGTGGTTGTGGTTGTGATTGAAGTTGTTGCTGCTGCTGTTGTAGTGGTTGGTTGTTGTTGTTGTTATTATTGTTGTTGTTGAATCCTCTTTTCAAAATAATGATTCTTGTTTATCCCCCTCTTGGTGACCATTCAGTTTTTTTCAATTCGAATGCTCCTCCCTGTCCTCGCACCCTGTTTCCTATCGGGGAAAGTTTGGGGTCACCAAACTGGGTTGTTGGCCCCAGGTTTACAACAACAACAACAACAACAACAACGGCTCCCGCCTCATACTTCCTCACAATGTATTTCGGAATCGCGCTCTCGGGCGGGACTTCCTCACAATTTATGCCGGACTCGCGCTTCCGCGTGCGATTTCCCCGTAATTTATTCAAGCGCCGCGCCTTCGACACTCAGGAATCACGCTCTCGCTCTGGCCTTTCTCACGATTTACTTGGGAATCGCGGTACCGCTTGAGACCTCCCGATTCATGCAGGACGCACGCTTCAGCAACACGTCTGCTCGACCTGGCCGCCTGGGCCCGCTTCTGGACCCGCCCGTTAGGGTCTACCCGCCCGATCTGCCTGTCTGGTTCTGCCACGTGTTTTCTGCTCCTAGCCCCCCTCCTGCTACTCTCTCGTGCTCCATGCTTCTCCCTCCCCCTTCCGTCTGTCCTCTCTTCCCCTGTTTTGAGGGCTGCGCTGAACACACGTGGCAGGTAAGGAAGAGATACTCGCAAGGGGATGCGATAGAAGACGAAAAGGGCGGGTATCGAGGGTTTGGTATATACTTGTAGAATGGCACTCGATTAGACAGGAGCGAAGAGTCTTTAAATGATTGTTGTTGCTGCTGTTGCTATTGCTGTTGCTGCTGTTGTTGTGGTTGTGGTTGTTGTTGTTGTTGTTGTTGTTGTTGTTGTTGTTGTGGTGACTGTGATGCTGATGATGATGGTGATGGTGATCATGCTGTTGCTGCTGATGTTGATGATGATGTTGATGGTGGTGGAGATAATAATAGGTCTGATGATGATGGTGATGACGGTGGTAATGATGATGACTGTGATGATGATGATGATGATGATGATGATGATGATGATGATGATGATGATGATGATGATGATGATGATGATGATGATGATGATGACGACAATGATGGTGATTGTGTTGATGCTGATGATGACGATGATGATGGTGATATGGTGGTGGTGGAGGTGGTGATGTAGTTGATGATGACACTATGAAACACGACGGCGATGCTGGTGAGATGAATGGTAGGAGGGGAACGTGATTCTGGAAAAGGACGGGTTGGCTGAGAAGGAGGTGGATGCGGCATGAGGTTTGCTTCGGGGGATTGCCGAGCCCGCTCTGACTCTGAGCGTCGAGCAGAGCGGACGACAGGAGAGTATTTAGCAGATCGCGTGTCCGAATCAAGCCCCAATTCGATATTCTCATCTTCGCTGTCCCAGTCGTTGCCATCATCGCCGGCCGCCGAGGGACACCTCGTGCTGGTTGTCACATGGTCCGCTCGTGCGTCGCCGGCTGCGTGGCCTCTGCATGCAGCGCCGATGCCGGCAGGAACGCGTGCTGAGCCTGCCCGCGCCCCCGGCTCTCCACCGCGCGTCGGCGCGACACGCCAGCCAAGCCCCAGCCCCCGCGCGTCGACGCCCCCCGAGCCCTTCCCGGCCCTCCGCCCCGCCGAGCAGAGAGCCACCTCTAGGGGAACAACAGTGGCATAAACACATAAAAACCAGGAGGTCCGCGCGGACTTCTCGGAGACGGCGCTGGACCCTCCTCCCCGGCGCGCGGAGCGCGCCGGGGGCGGCGCCGGAGGCGCCGCCGGGGGGCCCCAGCGCAGATCCGAGAAAGTCGCGCGGACCTCCGAGTTTTTGTGTTTATGTCACTGTTTGTTCCCCGATCCCTGCCCGCTCGCAGGGCACGGCGTCTCGCGGGGGGCCGCCGCCGCGACACGCCGGGCCAGAGCTCCCGACCGTACCGTGCCGCGGCCAGTGCGGCGCCAGAGCGCCTGCACACCCCACGCCAGACGTCCGTATATCCTGCGCCAGATGCCCGTGCCGTGCCGGGTACTCTGGCCGGCTCACGCGGGCGGGGCGCGGCGATGCGGCCGAGTTCCCGACCGCACTTGCTGTCCGTGCCGCGCCGGTGCAGCGCGTGTCCAGCTGGGCTTCCCAAGCTCCCGCCGTGCCGAGCCGCCGGGCCCCTTCGCGCTTTCTCCCGGCCGGCGGCGTGGCGCCCCGCTCCTGCACGCCTTTCCTCCCCCTTCTTCCCTCCTCCACTTTCTGCCTCTCCTCCTCCTCCTCCTCCCACCCAGGGCAGCGTTTCGTGGCCCCACAGGGAGCTCCACCGAAGGCCCCAGTGGGGGAGCCCGCATGCGGTTCCCCCACCCAGGGCAGCGTTTCGTGGCCCCACAGGGAGCTCCACCGTAGGCCCCAGTGGGGGTGCCCGCATGCGGTTCCCCCACCCAGGGCAGCGTTTCGTGGCCCCACAGGGAGCTCCACCGCAGGCCCCAGTGGGGGTGTCCGCATGCGGTTCCCCCACCCAGGGCAGCGTTTCGTGGCCCCATAGGGAGCTCCACCGAAGGCCCCAGTGGGGGTGCCCGCATGCGGTTCCCCACCACCACCACCACTGGCAGGCCCCTCACACAGTTCGCGGCCGCCATAAGGAGCTCCACCGAGGACGATATTCACAACTGCGGTACTCACAACTGCATATGGTTGGGTCCTTCGCCAGGCCAATTTAATTGAAGTGCCTTCCTGGGGCTCTGACCCTGCTTTTCTTCAGGGAACGTTTTGAGTCTCAGAATTGGGCTGTTGGCCCCGGGTTTGCAGCAATAGCGGCTCCCGCTTGATACTTCTCACAAGTTATTCCCAAATCGCGCTCTCGCGCGGGACCCCCTTACAATCTATGCAGGAATTGCGCTCTCGCGTGGGATTTCCTCGCAATTTATTCAGACGCCGCGCCCTGGACACTCAGGAATCACGCTCTCGCTGTGGAGTTCCCATACGATTTTTTTGGGAATCGCGCTATCGCTCGAGACTTCCTCGCGATTCATACAGAACGCACGCTTCAGCAACCCGCCTGCTCGACCTGGCCGCCTGGGCCCGCCTTCCCGACTCGCCCGTTAGGGTCTATCCGCCCGATCTGCCTGTCTTGTTCTGCCACGTGTTTTCTGCTCATTCCCTCCTGCTACTTTCTCTCGTGCTCCATCCTCCTCCTTCCCTGCTGTCCCTTCCTTCCATCCGTACTCTCTTCCCCTGCCTCAGGGCTGCACGAAATACACGTCGCAGTTAAGAAAGATGTACACCCCAAGGGGGTACGATCGAAGACGAAGGGGGCGGGTATCGAGTGTTTGGGGTATACATGTTGAATGGCACGCGAGCAGATAAGAACGATCAGCCTTAACATGTTTGTTGCTGTTGTTGCTGTTGTTGCTGCTGTTGCTGCTGCTGTTGTTGCCGCCGCTGCTGCTGCTGTTGATGTTGCTGCCGCTGCTGCTGCTGTTGTTGCTGCTGTTGTTGTTGCTGTTGTCGTTGTTGTTGCTGTTGTTGTTGTTGTTGCTGCTGTTGTTGTTTTTGTTGTTGTTGTTGTTGCTGTTGCTGTGGTTGTCGTTGTCGTTGTTGCTGTTGTTGTTGCTGCTGTTGTTTCGGCTGCTGTTGTGGTTGTTGTTGTGGTTGTTGTTGTTGTGGTTGCTGTTGTCGTGGTTGTTGTTGTTGTTGCTGTTGGTGTTGCTGCTGCTGTTGTTGTTACTGCTGCTGCTGCTGCTATTGTTGTGGTTGTTGTTGTTGTGGTTGTGGTTGTGGTTGTGGTTGTGGTTGTGGTGGTTGTTGTTTTTGTTGTTGTGGTTATAGTTGTAGTCGTTGTCGTTGTCGTTGTCGTTGTCGTTGTCGTTGTCGTTGTCGTTGTCGTTGTCGTTGTTGTTGTTGTTGTCGTTGTTGTTGTTGTTGTCGTTGTTGTTGTTGTTGTTGTTGTTGTTGTTGTTGTTGTTGTTGTTGTTGTTGTTGTTGTTGTTGTTGTTGTTGTTGTTGTTGTTGTTGTTGTTGTTGTTGTTGTTGTTGTTGTTGTTGTTGTTGTTGTTGTTGTTGTTGTTGTTGTTGTTGTTGTTGTTGTTGTTGTTGTTGTTGTTGTTGCTGCTGCTGTTGTTGTTGTTGTTGTTGTTGTTGTTGTTGTTGTTGTTACCATAATTATATTCATATTGGTTTTGTTTTTGTTAATCTTCGTCTTCCTCTCCTTCGCGCGCCATCTTCGATCGCGACCGCTCGCCTGGGCCCTTGGGCAGTGCAGGGGCTCGCCGGCAGCCCGCGGCTCGGTCCGGCCCTGCCGCCGCTGGCGGTGGCGCGCCTGCTGGGTGCGCTGCGGGCCGAGTGACGGCCACACCTGGAGGGGCCATGGGAATCAGAGGAGGAAACTCAGAACCTGCCAAACCACCCCCCACCCAAAACCCGAAGGCCCTAGACCCCCCCAATTCCGGGTCGGGGTGTGGTACGGGTCCCGTCGTGCTTCCTCAATGTTCTGGAGGGCCCCCCGGCGGAAATGGACGAGCCCAGCGGTGACTTCGGGTTGGGTTGGGGTGGTTTGGTAGGTAGCCAGATGAAGTACCGATACTGCCTTTGTGCCCGTTTGTTCCTCCTGGAAGGTCCGCGTTGCCACCGCTGGATTCGCTTGGAAATTCTGCTCAGAACGAGCCCTGGAAGAGGTTCGGAGAGCAGCGGTATCAGTACCTTTCGGTTTCAAAGGGGCATGCTGGCTGGGAAGGTCCGGAGTGCCTTCTCCTCCTCCTTCTGGTCCCCCTCCTGCTCCTCCTGCTCCTCTTCCTCCTCCTCCTCCTCCTCCTCCTCCTCCTCCTCCTCCTCCCCCTCCTCCTCCTTCTCCTCCTCTTCCTCCTCCCCCTCCTCGCCCTTCTCCCTCCCCCTTTCTCCCCCTCCTACCCCCTCCTCCCTCCTCCCCCTCCTCCTTTTTCTATTCCCCTTCCTTTTCCTCCTCCTTTTCCTCCTCCTTTTTCCTCCTCCTTCTTCGCCTCCTCCTCCTCCTCCTCCTCCTCCTTCTCTCCTCCTCCTCCTCCCTCCTCCTCCTCCTCCTCCTCCCCCTCCTCCTCCCCTCCTCCTCCTCCTCCTCCTCTCCTCCTCCCCCTCCTCGCCCTTCTCCTCCCCTTTCTCCCCCTCCTACCCCCTCCTCCCTCCTCCCCTCCTCTTTTTTCTATTCCTCCCCCTCCTTTTCCTCCTCCGCTCCTCCTCCTCCTCCTCCTCCTCCTCCTCCTCCCCCTCCTCCTCTCCTCCTCTTCTCCTCCTCCCCTCCTCGCCCTTCTCCTCCCCCTTTCTCCCCCTCCCTACCCCTCCTCCCTCCTCCCCCTCCTCCTTTTTCTATTCCTCCTCCCCTTTTCCTCCTCCTTTTCCTCCTCCTTCTCCTCCTCCTCCTCTCCTCCTCCTCCTCCTCCTCCTCCTCTCTCCTCCTCCTCCTCCTCCTCCTCCTCCTCCTCCCCCTTCTTCCCCTCCTCCCGCTCCTCCCCCTTCCCCTCCCTCCTCTTCCTCCTCTTTATCTCCCTCCTCACCGATCCCTCCTCCTCTTCCTCCTCTTTATCCCCCCCTCCTCCTCCTCCCCCCTCTCCCCTCTTCCTTATTCTATCCTCCTCCTCCTCCTCTCCTCCTCCTCCTTTTCCTCCTCCATCTCCTCCTCCTCCTCCTCCCTCCTCCTCCCTCCTCAACCTCCTCCTCCTCCTTCTCCGCCTCCTTCTCCTCCTCCTTCTCCTCCTCCATCATCTCTCTTCTTTGAAGGTGACGCGTCAGTGTCGCACCACCAGACGTGCCCATAGGCCAGGTCGGGCGTGCCGCTTGAGATGTCCTTGCGATTTATTGTGTTGAAGCTGAGCAGACTCCAACGGTTAGACGGATGGGGAAAGGTGGCTTTCAAGAAGTGGTTCTCGCAATTGCGTCGCGTGCATTCGCTCGAACAATATTTCCACGATTGCAAACATGGAGGGCTGCCAGTTTTCAAGTGTGGTTCTCGCCTTCGCACCACGCGCATTTGTTTCAATATGTAAAAGGGTTCAACGATAGAGGGCTGGTGCTTTTCTAATTGTGGTTTTCGCCCAGGCGCCGCGCGCATTCGTCTTAACCATTTCTATACTAATGGCCTTCGGCCCATCCTGCCACCGTGCCTGGGTTGTGGGTCATGGGCCTCCCGGGATGTTCGCTGGGATGTCAGGAGGCTTCTTGGGGGCCTCTTGAGGGCCTTTCTGGGGCCTTTGGGGGCGTATTGGGGGCCTCTCGGGGGCCTCTTGGGGTATCCTGCCTGTGGCCTCCTGGACACGGCTTTGCGGTTCGTGTTCCCCCTCTTGGGCCCTTCATGGGGCTGTTTTTGGGCTTTTTTGGGCCGTCTTGGGCGCCTCTGGGGCCGTCTTGGAGACCTCTTGGGCAGTCTTGGGGCCCTTTAGCTTTAGGGCCTCTTGGGCCGTCTGGGGCGGTCTTTGGGACGACAAATGGCTTCTCCTCCCACGGGCCTCTTTTCGTCTCGAGCTGCTTTATTGACGGCCCCCTGGAAGGAAGCAGCCCCGGGAGACCGAAGGCGTCAACAAAGACGGGCGTCGCGATTCTCCTGCGCCGGCTGGAGCTGCAGACCCAGACCCCCGACTTCATGATTTTTCATGACGTCGACCCCCAGAGGCCTGGACCCATTCCCGGGGACCGCCTTTTCATCCTGAGCCGTTTTTTGACGGTCCCGAGGCCCGGTTAGGGGAGGGCGTCTGCTCCGCCAGGCTCGTGCCGTCGCCCGCGCATCGCCCCGGGGGCCCTCTGCGCTGACGCGCTCGTCGCCCGAGGGCGAACCTCTCGAGGCCCAAGCCGCCGGCAGGAGCTCGACGGCCCGCCCGCTGGCCAGCCGCGCAGCCTTCAGAGGGCACCTCCGCCTCCTCCGGCGTGCCTGGCGTCCGGGGCGTCCGGGGCCGCCTCCTCCTCCTCCTCCTCCTCCTCCTCCTCCTCCTCCTCCTCCTCCTCCTCCCCCTCCTCCTCCTCTTCCCTCCTCCCTCCTCCTCCTCCTCCTCCGTCTCCTCCTCCTCTTCCCTCCTCCCTCCTCCGGAGAGGAGAGCGGGGAGGCGGCCGCTCGGTGTGAGGAGGGGGCTCGCCGCCTCGCGCCGCGGAGCGCGCTCCGACGCCTCCGCGCGCGCAGGCGCGCCGCCGGGCCCCGTGCGCAGTGCTTTTGAAGAGCTCGGCGGCGGCCCGAGCGCTGTACATAGGCTGCAGTCGGGCGTGTCCCTTTATTATCGGGGGCGGAAAAGAGGGGGGTGATGACTAGGGGGGGGGGGATCTCCTGGCGCGGGCCATGATTTTTCCCCTGATTTCAGGGCGCCTCTTCTTGTTTCGTTACGTTCCAGGCCCCCCCGCTGGGCCGCGCACATGCCGCCGGTCATGATTTGCCCCCCCCCTTTTGGACAGCCCCCTCTTGGCCGCTCCCGATATTAGGGGAACAAGAAGTGGCATAAACATAAAAACTCGGAGGTCTGCGCGGATTTCTGGGATCGGCGCTGGACCCCCCTCCCTGGCGCGCGGAGCGCGCCATGGGGCGGCGCCGGAGGCGCCGCCGGGGGGCCCCAGCGCCGATCCGAGAAATCCGCGCGGACCTCCACTTTTTGTTCCCCTATCTGCAGGAGGAATATTCAAAAACGGTAAAATTTAAAGCATAGTCTGGGGGACGATTTGTTTGGGGCCTTCCGTAGATTATTTTTGGACATCTTCCGAGCCTTTTTCATTTCTCCTGCCAAGTCCGCCTGTAGGAGGACACGCCCGACCTGGACATAGGCACGTCCTCGGCAGGCGCGCGCTCCGTCGCGGCCGGCGAAGGCCGCAGAAGGAGGATCGGCACACACACACAGACTCTTGGTGCTCCGCGCGGACCTCCGGGAAAATCGAAGGATTGATTGCAAAAAAACCCCTCGAAGGATTGCAAAAAAAACCTTCGTTCAACGGAGGTTTCTCGCTATTGTCGAAGGATTGCAAAAAAAACCCTTCGTTTTGCAATTTCTTGCAATTTTTTGCAATCCTTCGAACGAAGGATTGAAAAAAGGTTTTTTTTTTTTGTGCAATTTTTTGCAATCCTTCGTTCAACGGAGGTTTCTCGCTATTGTCGACCTCTGGGGGCCCCTACAGAGGGCCTCGGGACCGGCAGAAGCCGATTCAGGAGGAGCGGCCGGTCCCTGGCACTGGGTCCAGACCTCTGGGGGTCGACGCAGCGGCGCCGGGGGCGCCGCGGGGGGGGGGGGGGAAGGGGGGGCCAGCGCAGATCCGAGAAGTCCGCGCGGGGCGCCGGAAGCTTCTGCTCGTGGCGCCTCTTCTTCTTCTTCTTCTTCTTCTCCTTCTGCACATAGCACGTCCTGGGCAGGCGCGCGCTCCGGCGCGGCCGGCGAAGGGTCGCAGTCAGGGGCAGCGTTGGGGTCGGGAGCCCTGAGACGGGGGGCCTCGGCATCGCTCGGACATGTGCATATTTTCTCGGCGAGGACCATCGAGGACCATCCTGGACCATCGAGCAAAAAATACACGCACGAAACCGAAGAATCGACGGGAAATGGATGTCCGAGCGACGGCAAGGGGGCGGTGCCAACGGGGGTCAGCCGGGGCGCCGGATCTTCAGGATCCTACAAAGCCAGGGTTGCATTCACCCGGATTTGGGCGCAGGGTCCTGCAGGATCCTGCAGGACCTGGCAGGATCCTGCAATGCCTGACTGACCTGGGTTTTGGATTGGCCCGGGTCAGTAGATCCCCGAGCTTTGGGGCGGGATACGCTGCTGTGACGAACGTTTCTCGGGGTTGGCACGATGTTGGGATCTCCTATCCCTATGAAGATTCCTGACGTGGGCAGGCGGCTCCTGCGCTCCCGCGGAGTACCTGGCCCCCCCCCTTGATTGATAGTTGTGTTTTCTCACAACGGGATCGGAAATTACCCCGCCCGATCTGTCATGCAAATTGAGGCTAGATGCATGTCCGCGCGGAGTAGTTTCTCCTCCGCCATTTCCGCCTCCTCCGCCAGTCGTGAGGCATCCTACATGCAGACCGCACACACATAAACATGCAGATGTGTATATATATGTATACAGAGGTATAGGTTTATGTACATGCATCTGTTTATGTTCACACACATTTTTATATACACACACATATATATGTGTAGACGTCTATGTGTATGCATATGCATATGAGCATATATATATGTATATGTATATATAGATATATCTTTATGTATGCGTATAGACTAGGTATATGTACTTGCAATTGTATGTGTATGTCTATGTGTAAATGTATATGTACACGAAAACGATTAACCATATACTTATAGGCATGTGTATGTGTATGTGCATGTGAACATGTACATGTGTTTGCATATGTTCAGGATTGTGCATATATATATATATATGCAGGGACTTGTATTTTTATGCGTATATGTGTATGTACACGTCTATGCACATGTCTATGTGTATGCATATGTATATGTATATAATTAGTTGTATGTATATGAATAGGAATGCGTATACGTACATACTCATGTATATGTGTATGTATATGTGTCTGTGCTTGTACATGTATGTGTATACGTTTTGTATATGTATACGTATAGGTATGTCTGTATGTATATATATATACGTGCATATGAACAACTATATTTATATGTAGTTGCATATGCATATGTGTATATCTATATATAGATATGTGTGTCTGTAGATGCATCTGTACATGCATACGCATACACATATATGTATTACATACATGTATTTGTATATATGTATGTTCACATATTTTTGTATGTGTATATATACACACATACACACATACACATGTAGAGGTTGATATATATATATATATATATATATATACGTGTAGACAAATCTGTGCATGTGCATATGCATACACATGTGTATTATACTTTTTTCACGGCGATGTGGGCTCAGAGGGGCAATGCACAGACCCCCCATCGCCATTCGTAGCCGATAAGGTGCCCGAGGGCCCACCCCGCCCAAGAGCGTGCGGGTGCGCCATCGGGGGCCTGTGGCTGATCTGTCGGCGACGTGTCGCCGGTTCCAGCTCGATGTGTTTCCCCCCCTGCTGTTGCCCCTAATTTTTTTGGGCGAGTGTTTGGCCAGGCCACGGGCTCTCTCTTTGAAGGATGGGGTCGGCGTCAATCTGCGCAGTTCTCTCCTCGCGCCCACGTTCGTGAGCGAGCCTGCGTGCGGTTCCTGCTTAGTCACGGGTGACGCGTGTCCCCAGACGCGTGGCCGCTATAGTGCTCGAAGTCTCCATCTCTCTCTCTCTCTCTTTTTCTATGTCTCTCTCGGGGCTGAGGAGTTTGGATTTGGGGAAGAGTAGCAAGAGGAGGAACACGAGGATGAGGACGAAGAGGAGGAAGGCGAGGCGAAGGAGGAGAGAGGGAAGGAGGGAGGGAGGGAGGGAAGGAGGGAAGGAGGGAGGATGTGGAGGAGGAGGAGGAGGAGGAGGAGGAGGAGGAGGAGGAGGAGGAGGAGGAGGAGGAGCGTTGGATCTCCTCCGGGAGCCCCCCCCCCAGCGAGAGTCCGCCTCGCCTCGCCGGGCGCACTGGGCGCCCGCGGGGCGGGGGGTTTTGGAGTCCGCCTTCGGCGCGCGGCGCCTGCCCCCGGGGTGGGCGGGCGCCAGTTGGGGACGCTGTGGATCAATGAGCTCGGCGCGACCCCAGTCAGAGGGCAAAGCTTACTGCACGGGCGCATCGCTCGGCGCATCGCTCGGCGCATCGCTTGGCATTGCTTGGCATCGCTTGGAACGGGAGCCCCTTGATTAGGCAAGCCTCCTTGGGGAACCACGACGGGAGGCGGGAGCTGCGGTGGCCCCCCCCGGGCGCTGGTCACGGGGCGTGCCCGGGGCCCTCCCGTGGCGGAGACATCGCGGACAGAAGGCCTTTTTGCTCGCTTCCGGCCTCCGCGGGCCCTCCCAGGGCCCCAGGACTGTCCGCAAACCCAGTGCTCCTGCTCCTGCTCCTGCTCCTGCTCCTGCTCCTGCTCCTCCTCCTCCTCCTCCTCCTCCTCCTCCTCCTCCTCCTCCTCCTCCTCCCCCCTCGAGTCATGAAAAAATCACGATGGGAGGTTCTTCATTATTTTTGGCCTAGGGGGGCCCCTACCGGGCCTCGGGAGTGTCAAAACACGACTCAGGACGAAAAGCCGATCCTGGGGAGTGGGTCGAGACCCTTCGGGGTCGACGTGCTGACAAAAATCCTGACGTCGGGGGTCTGTGAACGGGCCAGGACGTGCAAAGCCGGTCCTGGGGAAAGGATCCAGATTTCTGGGGAGCCACGCTGTGAAAAGATCGGCTGCGCGTAAGAGTGACCTTGCGCCAGAGTGACCTCTGGTGCGGGCCCAATGGGGCCCCCCGATCGCCGAACGCGATGCGGTAGCAGCGTTCTGCGCGCTCGTGTTCAGCCCCCCCGCGGCCCACCAAAACGCCGCGCACCAGAGGTCATTCTTGCCCAGGGTCACTCTTGCGTGTAGTCGAAACGAGGGATCCCGGCGTCGGATGCCTGGGCAGAGGCTGGGGGGGGTAGGAGGAGGAGGAGGAGGAGGAGGAGGAGGAGGAGGAGGAGGAGGAGGAGGAGGAGGAGGAGGAGGAGGGGAGGAGGAGGAGGAGGGAGGAGGGGGAGGAGGAGGGAGAGGAGGAGGAGGAGGAGGAGGAGGAGGAGGTCCCCAATGGGGCTTAATCCTTTTTTATCCTTCCGACGAAAACCTCCTAGTAGTTGCCTCCAAACCAGGGGAGGAAAAAAAACACCTGGACCGGACAGCTGGCGTTTACTGAACGGCCCCGGGCGTTGACTGAACATCCCTGCCCTGTTCGATTCCTTCTGTGGGTGCGTCTGCGAAACGACTTCGCGTGTCGGGGTGGTCATTATGGGGGTGGATGTTTTGACGTCTACTTCTCTCGCCGCCACCCACGGCGCGCTCTTACGGGACCGCCCTTCGGGGCCGCGTGTCCCATGCGTCTGCCCTCTCATGGGACCGCTCTTCGGGGCCGGAGGGCAGATTCCCCTCGCATCGCATTATATTGCGCCCCACAGCGCGCGAGCCGCAGCTGCCCCCAAGGAGGAGGCCACCTGGGCCCACCTGGGCTCTCTGGGGGCCCTCTTGGGGCTTCCTGGGCCCTCTGGGGATCCTCTTCGGGCCTCTTTTGAGATCTTCTTGGGCTTCCCGATGTCAGCATGCAGCGCCACACGAGGTTGAATGAGAGTTCAGATGCGCAGCGCCAACGCACAAGGGTATCGCACGTTGCCACCACAACGTTTGCATACAGTGTGAACGCACAGCGCTAAAGTAATGCCTGCTAGCACACATTGGCACGATGTGAAGCTCAGTGCGAATACGAACACAGAAAGCGCAACGCATTGACTTGGGCCAACCCATCGGTATTCAGCTTGCACGTGCCAATGCCTTGAGTGTGAGCTTGTTATGCTTGTATGGTGACGTGATGCTCTATACTTCACTCGAGGCTGTCCGTCTCGCCTGGGGCCAGTCACTCTGCCTTTCCTCCCGCCCGGCTTCATCCCCTCCCGTCCGATGCTATCGCGGGCCCATGCTGTGAGGTCCTCTCGCTCCGCCCGGTGTGATTGTACATTCTTCTGCTAGCTGGAATTCGATGGCGTGCCAGAAAGATGGCACGCGCGCTCGTGCTAGTCTCTATGCAGGGCGTTGCCGCGGCTGCGCCAGCCTGAAGGGCCGAGAGGAAACAACACAGTTACATGGGACTGAGCATGTGTTTGGGCAGCCAGTCGTATGTGTGACAGGAAGCAGCAGCATGCTTGATGAGGCTCAAGGCGCACGGCTTCTTGAGGCTTGCTGTGGCAGCATCGCATGTGGTTTTAGCATCGGGTTGCCAGGGACCGGACAGTGAGTGGTGTGATGGTGGGAATGGCCTTGGACGGATGGTGCGGTGTCATCGCTGCCACCACTGCTGCAGCTATCGCCGCCGTCGCAGTCCTCCCTACCGTCGTCGGCCTTGTCGTCGCCCTTGCCGCAGCGGCCGCCGCCGCTGTCGTTGCCGTCCCCCGCTCCCCACTCCCACTCTCCCACTCTCCCCGCTCCTGGCATCTCGCTCCCTCCTCCCCCTCCCCGCCGTTTGGGTGGTTAATTGGTGCCGCGGTGTTTGTTCGCCGCTCGGCAGCGGGGCATATAAATACGGCAGGTTCGTGTCGTGTCGACCGGCGGCAACTCCGCCACCGGCGTTCAACGTTGAATGCCGCAGGCGACCCAGAATCGTTCGATGTGGAACGGTTTGGACGTTTCGGACACGGCAGATCGTTCAAGTTTGAACGATCCCCGCGGTGTCAGGGACCAACGCCGGGGTCGACACGACGCGAACCTGTCGTACTTCAACGCTGTTCTTTGAGCATGTTGCTCCAATCCTGTGGCCCACCACTCACGAGGCCCCAGACGGCGCTGCGGCTCTCGGCGCTCCCTCCTGCCGGGTCGCTCCGATCCCGGCCTCGCCCCCCTCCCGCCCCATCTCCCCTCTCCCTGCGCAGGAGCGTCTCGTCTGACGCCGGGTCGGGGTCAAGAGAGCACGGGAGACGAGTGGCTCAGCGGCAACGATGGGGGGGGGATAGACATCGGGGGGCTGCATCGACCCCCAGTCGCCCATGGATCGCCGATCGGGGTCCGATGGCCTCACCCCGCCCAGGAGGGTGCGGATGCGCTATCGGGGGTCTATCGCCGACCTATCGGCGAGGCATCGCCGACGGCCGGTCGACGCGTCGCCCCCCTATAGGCCAGTCCCCCGTAATTATCGTTGCCCCTCGGTGAGGTTGCCCCCCTGGTCTCGCGCAGAGGCCTCCGCGGTGCAAAGGCAATGCCGCCCCTCCCCTGGTGATCGGGTGAGCTGAATCCCAGGGCTTGCGCCCGATCGCGGGGCGCGCGCTGAGCAGCAAGCGTGAGGCAGGTCATGGGGCATGCCGGGTGGAACGCTTTTGTGCATGGCTCTGCTTTTGCCTCTGCCGCTGCTTCCTCGGCGCGCAGCGGGAGCGCCTCGCTACAACCCCCTGGAATAAGAAGTCCGGACCGCAGAGGTCGGGGAAGAAGCCTTGATGTTCGGCTCCCGTTAGGCCACGGGGCCCCGGTACAATGTTGCAGGGGCCGCCATGGTTAAATTTCCGGTCCATCCTCACCCCCTCTAATATCATGGTCGCCAAATGGGGTGACGACCGGAAATCCGCATTCCGCCTCATACTTCCTCCAACAAAAAATCTGGACGCTTTTCAGGCGACCGGAAATTCTCAGTGGCGACCGGAAATTCGCGATTTCGCTTGGGACTTCCTCGCAAATAAATTTCCTGTCCCAGTTATGTTGCTTGGAAGTTGTGATTCTGCTTGGTACTTCTGACCAGCCATGTTTGTCTCTCGGGGAGCGACGATGCAAGGGGGCCTGCAGTGCCGATCCAGACTTTTTAATCCACGGGGTGGTAGCAGGCGGAGGTCTGCTGGCAGCGTGCCTTCCATGCTTGCCTGCGCGTCGCCGGGGAAGACGAAAGCAGTCGTAGTCACAGCCAACCGTCAGGCTTCACCTCGGGATCGAGGACAGCCCCTTTACAGAGCACTGCCAGGTCCGCAGACGCCCAGCGTTGACAGCTCTGCGGCAGGTTGACTCCTGACACCGACCTGTCTCAAGAACGCGGGAGGTGGAGGCGGACGGGGAGGGATCGCGCCCTCTCCCAGATAGGGGGGGCCTGTGCCGAGGCTCGGGCCACGGAGGCGCAGAGGAGAGGGGGAGGGCTCCTCTCTGGTTCCGCTCCTTTCCCCTGGTGTCGGCCCAGAGCCGCCTTGGCCACAGCTCTGGACGGTAGAGGTTGTGTGTGTGTGTGTGCCATGCCCAGTGATGCGTCGCTGGGCGCTGCAGACGCCGTGCCAGCAGCCAAGCGCGCCCGGCGCGGTTCCGAGCCAGCTCCTCCCCTGGACGGAGTCGCCGAGCAGACTCTGCCGAGACTCGGCCGCTGCCTCGTTGCCACTCGGCCGTTTGCGAAAGGCGAGCTCGTCCTGGAGGAGGAGGCCTTCCTGGCCGCCCCGGCGGCCCCGCAGGCGCCGCGCCTGGAGCTGCTGGCAGAGCGCCTGTGCAGCGCCGGGGGCCCCTCTGCCGGCTTCGGCGAGGCGGAGATGCGCTGGGACCTGGCGCGGGCGCGCTCCCTGGTGGCCTTCCTGGAGGCCTGCCTGGCGCTGCCGGCGGCGGAGCGCGGCTGGCTGCGGGGCCACTTCGACCTGTCGCTCGAGGAGGGCGCCCCGCTCGGCGCCCTGGCGCGCGCCAGCGCCGAGGCGGTGCACGCCTCGGGCGCCTTCCGCGGGGCCGGCGCAGACCGCGCGGAGCTGGAGGAGCTGTGCCTGGCCAAGGTGGTCAACTGCCACGCCGGGCCCGTGGGCGGCGCCGCGCTTTACCGCGCCCTGAGCCGCCTGGCGCACAGCTGCGCCCCGAGCTGCGTCTACGCCCCCAGCCGCGCGGCGGGGGCCGCCTCCGTCGGCCGCCTGGTGGCCGCGCGCGACGTCTGGGAGGGGGAGCTGCTCACCATCAGCTACGTACGCAGCGACGTGCTGTTGCGCCCGCGCGCGCACAGGCGTGCTGCGGTGTTCGCCGCGCGGGGCTTCCACTGCGGCTGCCCCGCGTGCGACGGCGCCGACCGCTGGCGCCCGGCCAGGTGCCCCTGCGGCTCCGCGGGGTGCGCCGCGGTGCAGGACCCGCAGGGCGCATGGGCGTCGGCCTGCGACCGCAGCTTCGAGAAGGGCTGCCCCCTGGAGGTGGGCCTGGTAAGGCTTCGGGTTGCGCACGTACAGCCACCCCCTCTACGAAGTCCTGGCTGGCCTCAACAGGCCCCCCGAGCAGTGCGGGGCGGACTCGGAGCGCCCCCATGGCTGGTGTCGAAACCGCCCCGGGCTGCTCGGGGGGCCGGTTGAAGCCAGCCTGGACTTCCTGGGGGGCCTGTCTGAAGGAGGAGGGGGAGGAGGACGAGGAGGAGGAGCAGGAGGAGGAGGAGGAGGAGGAGGAGGAGGAGCAGGAGGAGGAGGAGGAGGAGGAGGAGGAGGAGGAGGAGGAGGAGGAGGAGGAGCTTTGCCGAGGTGGACCTGGAGACCGCGGAGGCGTGCTGGACCAGCGTGGTGGTCGGCTACACGCCAGGGTGACCCTTCGCTGGAGTGACCTTCGATGCGGGCTCACAGGGGTCCCGAAGCACTGGCCTGCGCGCCCGGATTTGGCCTGCCTGCGGCCCCCTGGAAGCCGCGCACCAAAGGTCACTGTTGCCCAGGGTCGCCCTGGCGTGTAGTCGAGGTGGAGGTGCTGCAGGGCCAGCCCCTGGCGCTGCTGCCGGGCCGCTCGGGCAGCTCGTCGTCCTCGGGCTCCTCGGGCTGCTCGTCGGGCTCCGCGGGCTCGTCAGGCTCCGCGGGCTCGCGAGCGAGCGGCGGCGCGGGCTCCGCCTCTGCGGCCTCTTCGGGGGCAGCGCCAGGGGGGCATGGGCTCAGGGAGGGGATGTCGGAGGAGGAGAACCCAGAGATCTGGCGCCCCAGAAAAACTGGAGCGGCGGAATTTGGGCTATATTTTCGGCCTCCGGAGGCCCTCGCCGGGCCTCGGGACCGTCAAACCACGATTCTCGGGGCGAAAAACCCGCCCCAGGGAGGTGGTCCAGGCCTCCAGGGCCCACGCATTGAACAAGTTGGAGCGGCCGGATGTCTGGGAAGAGGCAGCTGCCACTACCGTCTGCCCTTCCCTCGTTCTTGCCTCCGTGGGCCTCCCGGGCGGGCCCTCGGCGCCACGGCCAGAGTCGCCTCGAGACCCTGGTCAGAGCGCGCCCCGGGAGTGGTCCGGGGGGCAGAGATCTGGGCATAGCTCGGCCTTCCCAGGATGGGCTCAGCGGGTGGGTGCATCGGGCCCCAAGTCGCCCATGGATCGCCGACAGTGGCCCGATGGCCCGCCCTGCCCAGGACCGGCAGGACCGGGAGGATTCGCCATTGGGGGCCTGTCGCCGATCTCTATCGGCGACGCATCGCCGATGCCAGGTCGATGCCCCGCCGCCCTGAGCCAGCCAGAGCTCCCGACCCCTTCCCCCGGGGTAAAACAACTGCGTCCACATGCTGTTCGCGACCGGCCAGCCTTTCGGGCTCGCCTGAGCCGCGCCGACGCGCCCCAGGGTGTATGGCCTTCCTTTCCTTTCCTTTCCTTTCCTTTCCTTTCCTTTCCTTTCCTTTCCTTTCCTTTCCTTTCCTTTCCTTTCCTTTCCTTTCCTTTCCTTTCTCCAGGGGTAGTGTTTCGCTGTGGACCCACTTTCGATGATCAATTGGCCCTGGGGCGCCAGGCGCGGGCCCCAGCGGCCGAAGCGAGGAGCAAGCGCCGGGCCTGAAGACAGCGCCTCGTCGGAGAGCTGGGCCTGTCGTCCTCCCCCCTGCCGTCGCCCCTCGCCTCGGGGCGCCGGCGCCGAGGCGCCGCGGGCGCGCCCGAGGGCTCGCCGCGGGCGCGACCTGCCGCGCGCGCGGCGCGGCGCACGGCAGTGGCGCTGCTGACGCAGAGGACGGCGGCCGCTGGCGCGCGGGAGCAGCTCGGGGAGGGCCACTGGCTGACGGCCAGGCTGGGGTCCCTGCTCAGCTCCTCCTCGGAGGAGAGCGGGGCGGCATGAGCACGACCCTGTGGCGGCGGTGCCCTCTTGGAAGGGCCCAGAGGCCTCTGCGAAGGGCCCTGGGGAGGCCGGGACGGGCTCCCGAGAAGGCCCCTGCTTCCTCAGAAGCCCCCCCATCGCCGTCTTAGAGGGCCCCCCTCGCGCCACCCCCCCTCGTGGGCGCCGCCCATTGCGGAGGTCCGCGCGGAACTCTCTGGATCGGCGCTGGGCTTTTGGCTGGCGGCGCCTGCGGCGCCCCCGCGCGCCAGGGGAGGGGGAGCCCAGCGCCGGTCCAGGAAGTCCGTGCGGACCTCCTCAATCGGACCGCGCCAGCGATACACCCGCACTGACCATGAGATCCTGGCGACTCAATTTTCTCGAGCCGGGCGTTTTCGCTGGGTTTCGGGCCCCCAGGCCCTCACGGATCGATCCGGCTCGAACCATGATGCAGAAAGTTGGGGTCAGGGGGTCCAGTCGTGATTTTAGCGATGTTTTTTTTGGTTGTTGTTGTTGTTGTTGTTGTTGTTGTTGTTGTTGTTGTTGAACATTATTCCTTCTAAAGAATTATTATTGTTGGGACCCCTGGTGCGCGACCTCTGCGCCGCGCCTAGGCCGCAGCTACATTTTCATCATTTTTTCGCGAAAGCTTCAGAAAAGTGGATGAGCTCCGGATCCGGTTTTTTGTTGACGCTCGTTTTCCCTTGCAAAAAACAATAGAAAATGAAAATTCTTGTTTTTACTTGATCAAATTGCAAGAATCCCTTGCAAAAAATAAGGTAAAGTGGACATTCGTGCGCGCAAGACGAAATCCTTCCAAAACCTTAGGTTTCGTAGCGATTTTAACATAAAAACATCAAAAACCCAATGGTTTTCTCAGAAAAAATTGTCAAAATGTCCTTCCGCGCGCTCTTGCGGATTCCTAGGAAACCCACCAGATTTTAAACATTTCTGTTAAAAGGGCCTTTGCGAGGAACCTTTTCAGGTGCTTCGACCTTCTGCAACAACGGTTGCGAGCCTACGAGGGCCACCATCCCTTGCAAAAAATGACACGAAGTGCACATGCGCGCGGCCGCCGCGCGCGCGTGCCGAAATCCTGCCAAACATAATGTGATTTCAATAATTTCAAGATGCGATGTTCCGAAAACATATGCAAACGCAAGACTTTCTCATCCGAAAAATATCAAAATCCACCCGCGGGCTCTTCATGAATCTTTAAAACCCAAGATGGCCCCAAGAGGCGCTCAAGATGGCCCCAAGAGGCGCCCATGAGGCCGCAAGAGGCGCCCAAGATGGTCCCAAGAGGCCCCAAGAGGACTCCAAGAGGCCCCCAAGAGGTTCCAAAGAGGCTCCAAGTTGGCTCCAAGAGGCCCCCAAGATGGCCCCAGGAGGCGTCCAAGCGGCTCCAAGAGTCCTCCGGGAGGATCCAATAAGCCCCCAAGAGGCCCCAACATGCTTTCAAGAAGCCCCCCAAAGCCTCTCAAGAGGACCCCATGCGGCGCCAGGAGGCTTCCCCCCTTCCCCAAGAGGACCCCCAGCGGCCCCAGGAGGCTTCCCCCCTTCCTCTCACGCTCATATCCGTAGCCATCTCGGATCAAGGTATCGCCTGTGTTCTTGGATCATGGCTTTGACGGCGAAAGACCTTCACGAGCAGTATGGCGCAGAGCTGTCCCGGCCTCCCTTGGCCGACTGCGAGAGTGCGTATTATTTGCATCAGGCGCTCGCGGCAAAGGGTATCAATGCCAGTCACCAGGCGTGCAAGACTTGGTGGGCCAAGTATCGGGTTGTGACTGGCAAGGTCAGTATTTCTAGCGCCAAGGAGCTGGAGGAGCAGCACGGGTCTGCCATCCGCCACCTGGGCATCGAGTATACTACCGCTTACAAATTATGCCGGGCGCTCCGACAGTTGGATCCACCACTGTATGTGCCAGATAGGGTCGCAACGGCGTGGCTACTGCAGTATTCATCGAAAGACACGCTTGTCCAAGTGCAGAACGCTGGCCGATGTGATCAACCTCTGTGGGTGTGTACCCCACGCCAGTGTAGTAGCCAGGGTCGTCCGCACGCCACGAAGTGAAGTGTCCCAACGTCATAGGGCGGGAAGCTGGGTGTGGGTGGTCTCGAAGAGTCGTTTGGATATTTGGTAGAGCTTGAACGGCCCCCCCACGAAGTGGGGGCATTGGCTGGTGTCGCAAGAAAACCCTGGCACTGGGGAGAACACTGAGCGTTCGGGTAAAATGATTGTTGTTGTTGTTGTTGATGTTGTTGAACTCTCATTCTTGAAGAATAATCATTGTTGATCCCCCCCCACCGGTGCACATTGATTTTTTTCGATTGAAGTGCCACCCCCGGGGCTCGCACCTTGTTTTTTTCTCAAGGAAAGTCTTCCTGCTCAAACTGTGCCCCTGCCCCCCGGGCTACAACAACAACGGCTCCCGCCTGAGACTTCCTCGATTTTTACTCAGGACCCCCGCTCCCGCCTGAGACTTCCGCGCAATTTACTTAGGAAAGGCGCTCCCGTCTGAGACTTCCTCGCAATGTAATCAAGACCCCCGCTCCCGCCTGAGACTTCCGTGCAATTTACGTGGGAACGGCGCTCCCGCCTGAGACTTCTTCGAATTTTGCCTCAGGACCCCCGCTCTGCTTGACATTTCCGCGCAATTGACTCAGGAACGGCGCTCCCGCCTGAGACTTCCTCGCAATTTAGTGAGGACCCCCGCTCCCGCCTGAGACTTCCGTGCAATTTGCTCAGGAACGGCGCTCCCGCTTGAGACTTCCTCGCAACTTAGTCAGGGCCCCCGCTTCCGCCTGAGATTTCCTCACAATGTACTCAGGACTGCGCTCTCGCGTGCGACGTCCTCACAAATTATTCTGGAATTGCGTTTCGGCGCTCAGGAACCACGCACGCGCCAAGGACGCCTTCACAACGTGGTATCTTCCCTCTTCCTTCGTCCTTCCCCCTCCCCTTCCTCCCACTCTCCCTCGTTCTTCCCCTCCTCCTCTTGCAGGGCCCGCGCCAATTCCAATGGCGGGCAGAGAGATGTACGCCCCCGAAGGATTGTCCGCCCGTTCCGGTTTGCCCGTACGTCTAAGCCCGCCGGCCCCAGCAAAGAGAAATAATCCCCCCGAAAGGGGTGTGATCGAAGACGAAGAGGGCGGGTATCGAGGGTGTAGGGTATACGTGTTGAATGACTCGCGGGTAAGAGCGTACAGCCTTAAAATGGTTGTTGTTGTTGTTGTTGTTGTTGTTGTTGTTGTTGTTGAACATTATTAATTCTAAAGAATAATTATTGTTGGGCCCCCTGGTGCGCGCCCCCCCGCCGCGCCTAGGCCGCAGCCACATTTTCATCATTTTCGTGAGGAAGCCTCAGGTAATTCGAGGTGATCAAGATCCGGTTGTTTTGTTGTAATCCGCTTTCCCTTGCAAAAAACACTATAAAATGACATTTCTTGTTCTAATATAATCAAATTTCAAGAATCCCTTGTAAAAAATAAGGTAAAGTGGACATTCGCGCGCGCAAGACGAAATCCTTCCAAAAGCTTAGTGTTCGGAGCGATTTTAACATAAAAACATCAAAAAACCAATGGTTTTTCAACAAAAAAATGTCAAAATCTCATCCCGCGCGCTCTTGCGGATTCGTAGGAAACCCAACACTTTTTAAACATTTCTGTCAAACGGGCTTTTGCGAGCAACTTTTTCGAACTTCTGCGACAACGGTTGCGCACCTGCCAGGGCCATCATCCCTGTCAAATAATACCATGCGGGACACATTCGTCTCTCTGTATTATGTATTGTATGGCACAATTGCACCATGCTGGGCACATGCGCGCCCCGAATAAGTGACCAAGTTCTGTGGGTGTGTACCCCACGCCAGTGTAGTAGCCACGGTCGTCCGCACGCCACGAAGTGAAGTGTCCCAACGTCATAGGGCGGGAAGCTGGGTTTGGGTGGTCGCGAAGAGTCGTTTGGATATTTGGTAGAGCTTGTAATGCCCCCCCACGAAGTGGGGGTATTGCCTGGTGTCGTATGAAAACCCTGGCACTGGGGAGAACACCACGCGTTCGGGTAAAATGATTGTGTTGTTGTTGTTGTTGTTGTTGTTGTTGTTGTTGTTGTTGTTGTTGTTGTTGTTGTTGAACATTATTACTTCTAAAGAATAATTATTGTTGGGGCCCCTGGTGCACGGCCCCCTCGCCGCGCCTAGGCCGCAGCCATGTTTTCATCATTTTCGTGAGGAAGTCTCCGGCAAAACGGGTTGGTCCGGATCCGGTTGTTTTGTTACGGGCGGTTTTCCCTTGCAAAAAATAAGCAAAGTGGACATTTCTTGTTCTAACATAACCAAACTTCAAGAATCCCTTGCAAAAAATAAGGTAAAGTGGACATTCGCGCGCGCAAGACGAAATCCTTCCAAAACCTTAGTGTTCGTAGCGATTTTAACATAAAAACATAAAAAAACCAATGTTTTTTTTCAAAAAAAAAGTGTCAACATTTCATCCCGCGCGCTCTTGCGGATTTGTAGGAAACCCAACACTTTTTAAACATTTCTGTCAAACGGGCTTTTGCGAGCAACTTTTTCACGTGCTTCGAACTTCTCCAACAACGGTTGCGCACCTGCCAGGGCCATCATCCCTGTCAAATAATACCATGCGGGACACATTCGTTTTTTCTTCGCGCGCGCACGCCGAAATCTTCAAAAACCATTGGGTTTCTTAGGAATTTTAGCACCGCGCAACATAAAATCATACGAATCGCACCGTAGGTCCTCGAAAAACATCTGTACGAATTTTCAAAATTTCTACCCGCGCGCGCTGTCCGAATCCTAAAAAACCAATGGTTTTTCAACATTTATGTTACATGAGCTCGCGCGAGCTACTTTCGCATCAGACGCTAGCGCCTCACCAGCCAAAGCAGTCCATATCATTGTAGGACCTACAGACAGTACCGGCGTCGTACTGGTTTACCGTGGTTTCCTATTCTAGCGTCAGGAACACGTTACCACCAAAAACCAGTACAGGTGTCCAGTGTTGGAACAGGGGGAAAAGTCGTATACTAAGCTAGCGTCCAGAAAATGTTACCACAACAAGTCACTGTACCCATGCGCCAGTGTAGTAGCCACGGTCGTCCGCAGGCCACGAAGTGAAGTGTCCGAACGTCATAGGGCGGGAAGCTGGGTGTGGGTGGTGGCGAAGAGTCGTTTGGAAATGTGGTAGAGCTTGAACCGGCCCCCCCACAAAGTGGGGGTATTGCCCGCCTCCTATGAAAACCCTGGCACTGGTGAGAACGGAGTGTCCCCACGTGCTAGTAATTGTTGTTGTTGTTGTTGTTGTTGTTGTTGTTGTTGTTGTTGTTGTTGTTGTTGTTGTTGTTGTTGTTGTTGTTGTTGTTGTTGTTGTTGTTATTGTTCGCGAGGACACTACTGGAGGCCCGTTGCTCGACCCCCCCCCCCGAGCAACACAACGGGGCCACGCACGGGCCCTGCAGGGCCCCTGGTCCGAGCAACGCCACGAGGCCTCGCCAGGCCGCTGCGGGGGTCTGCAGGGCCCGGCGGCGTTGCTCGGCAGGTCCTTTCGGGACTGCTGCGGAGCCCCATACAGGCCCCAAAGGGCGCACCTCTCTCACGGATCGTGGCCCTGGCCCCACAGGGAGCTCCACCGAGGTTTGATTTGGGCACACCCCTCTCGAGGATCGTGGCTCAGTGAGCTCCACCGAAGCTTGGTTTCGGCGCACCCCTTTCACGGATCGTGGCCCTGGCCCCACAGGGGGCTCTACCGAGGCTCCATTTCGGCACAACCCTCTCGAGGATCGTGGCCCTGGCCCCACAGGGAGCTCCACCGAAGTTTGATTTCGGCGCGCCCCTTTCACGGATCGTGGCCCTGGCCCCACAGGGAGCTCCACCGAGGCTTTATTTCGGCACACCCCTCTCGAGGATCGTGGCCCTGGCTCCACAGAGAGCTCTTCAGAGGCTTCATTATGGCACACCCCTCTCGGGGATCATTTTGGCACACCCCTCTGCAGGGTCCTGCACGATTCCATCGGAACCGTAGAGGGAGCCTATAGGATCCTTACAGGGTCCTGCGCGGTTCCATCGGAATCCTATAGGGATCCTATAGGATCCTTACAGGGTCCTGCACGACTCCATCGGAGTCCTGTAAGGAGGAACCTATAAGGAGGAACCTATCGGATCCTTGCAGGGTCCTGCACGATTCCACAGGAACACCCAATCGGGATCCCATAGGATCCTTACAGAGTCCTGCACGGTTCCATCGGAATCCTATAGGGATCCTATAGGATCCTTACAGGGTCCTGCACGATTCTATAGGAACCTTATAGGGCTCCTATCGGATCCTTACAGGGTCCTGCGCGATTCCACAGGAACCCTGGAGGGATCCTATAGGATCCTTACAGGGTCCAACAGGTTTCCATAGGAACCCTAGAGGGATCTTATAGGATCCTTACAGGGCCCTGCACGATGCCATAGGAACCCTATAGGGATCCTATAGGATCCTTACAAGGTCCTGCACGATCCCGTTGGAACCCTATAGAGATCCCATAGGATCCGTACAGGGTCCTGCACGATTCTATAAGAATCCTATAGGGGTCTTATAGGATCCTTACAGGGTCCTTCAGGATTTCGTCGGAACCCTATAGGGATCCGACAGGATCCTCACAGGGCCCTGCAGAATTCCATCGGAACCTTTATAGTGATCCTATAGGATCCTTACAGGGTCCTGCACGATTTTATAGGAACCCTAGAGGGATCTTATAGGATCCTTACAAGGTCCTGCGCGGTTCCATAGGAATCCTATAGGGATCCCATAGGGTCCGTGCAGGGTCCTGCACGATTCCATAGGAATCCTATAGGAATCCTATAGGATCCTTACAGGCCCTGCATGATTCCATAGGAGTACTATAAGGAGGAACCTATAGGATCCTTACAGGGTCTTGCACGATTTCATCGGAACCTCAGAGGGATCCCATAGGATCCTTACAGAGTCGTGCACGTTTCCATAGGAACCCTGGAGGGATCCTATAGGATCCTTACAGGGTCCTGCACGATTCCATCGGAACCCTAGAGGGATCCTCTAGGATCCTGACAGGGCCCAACAGGTTCCCATTGGAACCTTATAGGGATCATATAGGATCCTTACAGGGTCCTGCGCGATTCTATGGGAAGCCTATATGGGGTCCTTTGGGATCCTTACAGGGTCCTGCACGATTCCATAAGAACCCTAGAGGGATCCTATTGGATCCTTACAGGGTCCTGCACGATTCCATAGGAACCCTGGAGGGATCCTATAGGATCCTTACAGGGTCCTGCACGATTCTATAGGAACCTTATAGGGCTCCTATCGGATCCTTACAGGGTCCTACAGGATTCCATCGGAACCTTCATCAGGGTCCTATAGGATCCTCACAGGGCCCTGCAGGATTCCATCGGAACCCTCCAGGGATCTTATAGGATCCTTACAGGGGCCTGCACGATTCCATAGGAACCCTATAGGGATCCGATAGGATCCTTACAGGGTCCTGCACGGCTCCATAGGAATCGGAATCCTATACGGATCCTATAGGACCCTACAGGGTCCTGCACGATTCCATAGGAATGCTAGAGGGATCCTATTGGGACCTTACAGGGTCCTGCACGATTCCATAGGAGTACTATAGAGGAGGAACCTTCAGGATCCTTACAGGGTCCTGCGCGATTCCATAGGAACCCTAGAGGGATCCCATAGGATCCTTACAGGGTCCGGCACGATTCCATAGGAACCCTAGAGGGATCCCATAGGATCCTTACAGGGTCCTGTACGATTCCATAGGAACCGTAGAGGGATCCTCCTAGGATCCTTGCAGGGTCCTGCACGATTCCATCGGAACCCTAGAGGGATCCTCTAGGATCCTTACAGGGCCCTGCACGATTTTCTTGGAACCCTAGAGGGATCCCATAGGATCCTTACAGGGTCCTGCACGATTCCATAGGAACCCTGGAGGGATCCTATAGGATCCTTGCACGGTCCTGCACGTTTCCATAGGAACCCTAGAGGGATCCGAAAGGATCCTTACAGGGTCCGGCACGATTCCATAGGAGTCCTATAGGGGTCCTTTAGGATCCTTACAGGGTCCTGCGCGATTCCATCGGAGTCCTATGAGGAGGAGGAGCTGGCCTCGCTGGCGCGTGGTCGGTTTTCGGACACAGGAGTGCGTGGGGAACAGTAAGGGAGCCAACGGAGATTCGGAAACACATCTAGATTTTCGTTAGCGTATGACAGAGGTGTTGCGCGTTGCCCCCCCCCCCCCGGGGCACAACTGCAACGTGTGGCCTGGGGCAGTGCGCTCGCCCCGGGGGCGAGGACACACCCACGGGCCCCGCCGGGGTGGCCTGAGAGAGTGTCCTTGCGTTGTTGTTGTGCAGTGTCGGGTCTCAGGGGATCCTGGCTGGGCCTTTCCTGGGCTCGGGATCGGGGCAGGTGTGAGGCTGGCGCCCTCCTCGCGCCCAGCGGAGAGATCCAAGGGAGACCCGCGCGGACCTCTCGGGGAGCCTGCGGTCTGGAGCTCTTTTGCTCCGCGTGCCGCTTCGCCGCTCCTGGCCCCCAGCGCCTCGGCGCGACACGCTGGACACGTCCTGGTCTCCAAAGCGTCCCGAGCTTCTCCCAGCCTCCCGCCCCGCGGAACGGAGCGACGCGCCGTCGGCCCCCGGGGCGCAGCGCGGCGCCGGGGCCGCCGCCGCCGCGACGCGCCGAGCATGGCATTCCGGCTGTAATTCGGCGTCCTCCCGGCCCAAGGTGCCGATCCAAGGAGGCCGCGCGGGCCCCCGCAGGCCAGGTCCCCTGCGGGGGGGGGGGCGCGGAGGCGATGGCGCCTTCGCGCGCCGCGGCCCGGGCTGGAGAGCTGGCCCCCTCTCCAGAGGGGCTGCGGCGAGGGCGCGAGGGCGCGAAGGTCGTCGCCTGGTGCGCGCCTCGCGGGGCCGCGGTGCGCGAAGGTGATGTCGGCGGCGAGCGCGGGGGGGGAAGCGGGAAGGATAGGGCCTTCTCAGGAGGCCGCGGGCCTTCCGAGAGGTTTCCTGTGTCTTCGGGGAAGGCTTACAGAGCTTCTCAGCAGGCCAGGGGGCTTCCGAGCCCTCCGAGAAGGCCCGCCCCTTCTCACTGCCCCCCCTCGCTCGCCGCCGATAAGTCACCCCAACATATGAATACTATGTGTGCGTCGCACCCCCCCGGGGGCGACGCGCGCACCGAGAAATCGTATAGTATATGCGTCGGGACGGGCTCTTTCTGGCCACACCGCTCGGGAATTGATCTACTACAAGATGGGTATATTATATGCTCGGGTCAGACGCGCGCCTCCAAGGAGGACATATAGTATTAGTACGTCTCTGTGCGTCCCGAACATATACCGATATCGCCACTCACTAGACCTCTTCTGGGGGTGCGTTTTGACAAGGATTTCGAGGGGACGCCAGCCGTGGCGACGGCGGCTCTTCAGGACAAGCAGCGGCATCGAGATCTGTCCCTCCCATTACGAACGGTTGCTTGGGATCACCGCTGGGGTCGTTAAAGGGATAGGGTGGTTAGAAGTGGATGCTAATATTAGGTCGGGCATGTCCTCTTACAGGCGGATTTTGGAAGACACATAGAAAATAGTCAAACATACCCAGACATGGTGAAACAATGGTCGAACAATCGTTACCAGACTATTATTTCCATTTTTGAGTATTCCTCCTGTAGAGGGACATGCCCGACTTAGTGCCAAGGCGTGTGATATCTGTCCGAACATAGCTCATAGGTGGTTTACAGGTACCCCGAATGGCTTCGGGGGTAAGCGATCCAGGCTAAGTGGGCTCCGCCCACTTAGTGGAGTCATCTAATCCCCCCTGAGGTGCTGAGGGCATCTGTAACCCACCGATGCGCTAGGTTGGGCCAGAAATCACCCACCTTGGCATCCACCAGCGGTGATCGCAGTATAACTGTGCCCTTGCCGCCCCTGACCGTAGTTGGCGCCCTGACCCTAGTGGGCGTCCTGACGATAGTCGGCGTCCTTACTGGAGCGGACGACCGTACACGCCGGTCTTTGAAAGTGGGTATCTTTGGATTCCCAGATCCCAATCTGCCTCAAGCGCTGTCCTACTTCAAGCATCGATCTGCTTCTGCTGTGTCTTGCTATCAGCCGGAACCCGATCTACTTTGTCCGCCTACCCACCTCATGCTCTTATCCATTTCGTCCGACCGACGTGTCGGTGGCGCCCTGCGTCCTCCCAGCCCGGGGAACCGGCCCAGGAAGCCCGAGCGGGCCTGCGGGAGCCCGTGCCCGTGCCGCCCCTGACCGTAGCTGGCGCCCCGACCGCAGTCGGCGCCCTGGCGGTCGTTGGTGTCCTGACCGTAGCGGACGACCGCCCAGACCCCCGACGTCGTAATTTTTTCAGGACGTCGACCTCCAGGGAGCTCTGGACCCATTCGCCCAGGACCGGCTTCTCAGCCCGAGACGTTTCTTGACGGTCCCGGGGCCCGGAAGGTGCCTCCAGAGGCCGAAGATATGGCAAAGCCTCCCATCGTGTTTTTTATTTGCAACCCGAGGGGCTCTGGGACCGCAGGTGGCACCCCCCTCCCAGACCGGAGCCGGTTCAAGAGGCCCGAGCGGGCCCGCGGGAGCTCCCCCCCCCCTCCTCCTCCTCCTCCTCCTCCTCCTCCTCCTCCTCCTCCTCCTCCTCCTCCTCCTCCTCCTCCTCCTCCTCATCCTCCTCCTCCTCCTCCTTCTCTCCTCCTTCTCTCCTCCTCCTCCTCCTCCTCCTCCTCCTCCTCCTCCTCGTGCTCGTGCCGCTCCCTCTCCTCCCGCCCTCCGCGCACGGCGCGGTGCGGGAGGCGGCCGCGGGGCGGCGCGGCGCGGCCGGTCTGGCCGAGGCCGTGGCCGCCTTCGTGGAGGGCCTGCGTGGCCACGCCGCGGGCCTCGCGGGCGCCGGGCTGGCGCCCGTGTGCCGGGCGGACCTCCCGGGCTGCGCGCCGGGAGTGGCCGAGGGGGGTCACACGCGGCGAGCATGGGGGGTTCGAGGTTTTCGAGGTGCGGCGTCGGAGATTTTTGGGGCGCCCTCACCGCTTCTCGGCGGCTCTCTCCAGCCCCGTGGGAGGCCTTCCAGGGGCTGCGCCTCGCCGCGGGCTTTCCAGGGGCGCCCGGATTGTCCCGAACGGCCGCCCTGGAGCCGAGTTAGGACTCGAGAACCAGGGGCACGAGCGGCGGACATATCTGTATGCGCGCCCTCGCGGTCTGGATTCCGGGGCGCGATCCCGAGGATATGCGGTCGCACGGATATGTTCCGCGCGGGGCATCTGCGAAACCCGCCCCGTATCCGCCGGGTCGCGGTCCGGGGGCCTGGCCCGCGAGGCCGCGGATACGGAGATGGTTTCGCCCACGGGTGGTGCTTAGGCAGAAAGCAAGACGGCCAAGCGTTCCGCAGGACGCGTGGAGTGGATGGCAGGGGCACCCGTTGTTTCCTGGCAGGATTCGCTTTGGAAAGTCATCGCAGGCGGCCGACATGATACCGTCGGCGCCCACGGGTTGGACTAAACCACCCGGCAGGACCAGGAGGAACTGATGTGCATGCATGTGTGCACCCGTTCATTCCAATCTTTTATGGGGAGGAGGAGGAGGAGGAGGAGGAGGAGGAGGAGGAGGAGGAGGAGGAGGAGGAGGAGGGGGAGGAGGAGGAGGAGCCGAGAGTTCGGCGCATGTCCATGGCGGACCTCTCGGCTGCGCGCAAGAGTCCGGGCCCCCCAAGCGGTTTGTTGACCACACCGTGTGGTGAGTCCGTGGGGATTCGGTGTGACCGCACGGTTTGGGGACTCGGGTCGTTCTCCGGGGGCGGCTCGGGCGACTGGGGCCTCCGCGGTGCCGAAACCGTGCAGTGACGGACCGTGTGGTGAGGTCACCGCACGGTCCGTCGTCACACCGTTTTGGGTCCCCCAGAAGAGAGATTCGGGTGCGTCGAAGCGGGGGTCGGCGATTATGGGGGGTGGATATCGTGGCTGGGGCCACGATATCTCTTCGGATTTCATGGTCCCCTTTCTTTTTTTTCAACACGTCCCCTGTGCCTTGGGCCATGATTTACGAAAACCCCTCGTGGACGCCCCCGACCCCATCGCCGGAGGTGACCTCTCTTGCGCGGCTTTCGGGAGGCACGTTCGGGGTGCTCTGCCGTGGCGCCTTCGACTGCGGCTCAGTCTTTTGCGGCTGTTTTTTGTCGGTTCCTGGAGGGTTCTTTTTCCTCGGGACGCGTTCCAGCAGCTGCGCCTCGCCGAGAGCGTTCTGGGGGTGCCCAGATCGTCCCGAACAGCTGCCGGAGACTCGAGTTGCGACCCGAAAGCCGAATGACCCTCCGCCGGAGTTACCTTTGATAAGTACGCGGCTTTCGGGGGGAGCGGGGGGTGGTGTGCAAACCCAGGCACGCAAGCCGCTACTGTCGCAACCCTCGCAGCGATCGGCACGCCGCGCATCAAGACGCCGTTCTTGCCTTGGGTCACACAGGGTGTCTGCGGTTCGGTCGGTTCGGCTGCATCGCAGTCGGTTGCGCTCGGTCGGTTCAGTTTGGTCGGCTGCCGTGTCGCTGCTGCGCTGCTGCGCCCTTCTGGGCCGCCGTCGGCTCTGGCCGGGCTCGGTCTCGTCGCCGCTTCGGTCAGTTTTCGGGCTTGCACCGTCGACGTGGACGCCCTTGGCTTACAGTCAACCTGCACGGTAAGGATGGGCAGTTCTCCCCAGGATGCCCTTGCATCCCTGCTTTCTCCCCCTCGCCACCCTTAGCCTCGCCCCGTCGCCAAAGTGCGACGAACTTCCGGGCCCCAGCATCCTACCGCGCACCCTCCTGCTGCGGGTCGACGGTGCTCCGCGCGCGCAGCCGGTCCTCGGGCGCGAGTTCCACCTCGCGAACAGCTGATGAGCCCATCTTCCACCACCACTACCATATGCAGGAGGGAGGAGGAGGAGGAGGAGGAGGAGGAGGAAGAGGAGGAGGAGGAGGAGGAGGAGGAGGAGGAGAGGAGGAGGAGGAGGAGGAGGACCTCCTCGTCCTCCCCTCTCCCCCGTCCTACATGTGGTAGTGGTGGTGGAACATTTGCCCATCAAACAGCGTGCTCCTGGCCGTGTGGCGCGCCGCGGCGGAGCCCGGCGCGGCGCCGGAGCGGGCGCGGGAGGCGCTCGCCGAGCTGCGCGCGAGGCGCTGGCCAGCCTGCTTCGAAGAGCTCGGCTCCGTGCTGGAGGCTCCGAGGAGGAAAAGGTACCCATACCACCTCTACCCTTCTCTCGGTTTTCCCGTTCTTGGGCCTCCTCGGAGGCCCTCGTCGCCGCCGCTGGATTCGCCTCGAAATTCTGGTCAGAACGCACGCCGGGAGAGGTCCGGGGGGCAGCGGTATCGGTATCTTCTGGTTTCCCCAGAGGCGGCTCTGCCGGACACCGCCGCGGCCTTTGGCCATGAGTCCGGGGAGGCTCCACCGGCGGGGTCGAAGGAGGCCCAGAGATCCAGCGTATGGAAAAAAACAAGACGGATTTTTTTCTCGATTTTCGGCATCTGGGGGCCCTCGCCAGGCCCCGGGACTGTCAACAAAACGATTCAGGATGAAAAAACGGTCCTGGGGAATGGGTCGAGAATTCCGGGGGGCTATTCGGCGGTGTACCTCTCTGGGCGTTTGTACCTATCTGGGTGTACCACTCTGGGCGTCTCGGCGGTGTTTCCGCCGCTGTCTGTTCCACGACGCGAGGGGGTCTTGGCTGGCCGCCCTGCGTACGTATCTAGGCCTCCGAGATGGGGTCCGAGCAGATGGGGTCAGAGGATCGCGCCGCATCGCCGATGCATTGGCGATGCGGCTCAATGTGGAGCCCGATTTCCTCCACGCTCGCGTGGCCGATGCACTGCCGACGTCGCCGACGTGTTGTCGGTGCATCGTCGATACAACGGCGATGCTGCACGCTCCTCCGACCCCACCTACTCTGACCCCATCTGAGCGACGCAAAAAATGGGGTCTCCTGCGCCGACATTGGCGCGTAAGCTGCCCGCGTAAGGTCGCGCGTGAGCGCCTTAGTCTTCAATGCAGCGTGCCGCGCTGGCGGCCCGCGTAAGCCGCCGCGTTAAGACCTCTTTTTGATCGTCGCTCGTCTGGGAGGCCTCTTAACCTAGGTCGCCCCCATGGGTTATGATGTTCCAATATACTGTGGCCTCGATCACCAGAAATAAATTCGAGCACCAGCCAAGAATGCACCGAAACTTGAGGGTTTTCGCGTGTCGGACACTGGGAGGCGATACCCGTTCGACGCTGTTTCGACACTGTTCTGGGTGCTCGAAATTCTTTCTGGGATGTGGTCCTGAAGTGCGATGGGAGGAGGAGGAGGAGGAGGAGGAGGAGGAGGAGGAGGAGGAGGAGGAGGAGGAGGAGGAGGAGGAGGAGGAGCAACATAACCCCTGGGCGCGAAGACCATCGCGCCCCTCGCGCCTCGCGGCTTGGGTCGGAGAGGCGCCCCCCTCCTGGGCGGCAGCCCGAGGGCGCGGAGACGTGGCCGTGCGCCGCGCCTCTCGCGCAAGGGGGGGGGGCGGGCGCCGCGCGGAGCTCCGTGGCCCAGCGCACGTCGAGGGCGAGCCGGCGGAGACGGCCTCGGCCCTGCCCGGCGTGCCTCGCCTCCTCCGCGGGCCTCCTCGAGGCCCCTCTCTTCTCGGGGGCGGAGAAGAGGGGGGTGATGGTTAGGGGTGGGTGGGTTATCATGGCGTGGGCCACGATGTTTGCCCAGATTTCATGGCGCCCCTTCTTGTTTTATTGCGTCCCTGGCCCCCCCGCTGGGCCGCGCACATGCCGCTGGTCATGATTTGCACCCCCCCCTCTTGGACACCCCCCTCTTGGCCGCTCCCGATCTTCGCCACGGCTGGAGGCGCCCCGGCAAGCGGGTCAGGGTCGGAGCCCGGGAGGGGCTCCCGGGGGGCAGCAGTTCTGGAGCGGACCCGAGCTGGGCCGGAGGGGCGCGGTTGCCTCAAGTGGCCCTGCTCCCATGCGTTGGTGGGCTCGGCATCGAGGCAGCAGGGCAGCGTGTCGCAGGTCTGGGCTTTCCAGTGGTCTCGGGCGTGTGTTTTTCGTTGGTGTGCCAGTGCCCTTTGACTCCCCCCTCCCAGTGGCCTCGTCCTCGCCGGGGACTTTTTTGGCGCCTGTGGGTGCGGTCCAGCCAGCCTCTTGAGGTCCAGGCTTGAGAGCAGAAAGGTTGGACAAGTCCAAGAAGAGCCTGATTGTCCACTCGCTCAGGGTTCTGCTTTCCTGGGCGCTGGGGGTCCCGCCGTCACCGCTGCTGGACCACCGGCGCTCCCTGCTTCGCGCTTCCTCACCCGTGCGGCCTCCGTGTGGTCGACCACCGTGGACTTCGAAGAAGGCCAACGGAGATTCGTCCATGTGTGTTGACGGGATCTCGGCCTTGACCGAAGCCACGCGTTCGTCTGCTGAGGCGCGAGATGGCAACCCTGTGCAGTTCAGACGCTGGAGATGGGGCCCCTTTGGGCTCAGGAAGGGCTCTGGCTCCTGGGCCGTCTAGATCCGGGATGGGGAAGCGAAGTATTCGTGGTCGATGCTCGCCGTGGCCGGAATAGCCCCTTCGTTCCTGATTCAGTGTTCCATGTGGCAGCACGATCTTTGTACAGTCAACCCGCCTAGTAAGGATGGGCAACCTTTCCAGGGGTGCTCTTGCATCCTTACCTCCTCGGTCCATCCTTGGCCGCTTTCACTGGCCGCGCCCCGCCCGCGAAGTGTCGACACGGTCTTCCAAGGCTCTTGCAGCCTTATCGTGACCATGTGTGAGGCATTTAAGCCGTACTGGTAGGCTTCAACCTTTCCCTCGCTTTTCCCACGCCAGGAGCCTTCGTAACTCTGGACAGTCTGCGTAATGACTTAGGAAAAGATCATGGACCCGCTGTGGATCAGCCGTGGTCGTGCTATCAACGGATCGCGATTCTGGCGCGTACCACTTTTCTCCACGGTCGGCGCTATTGCAGGTTGCTTGCCACCACGGGCAATTCTCCATGGGCCGATGCTGGGACATTTCGCATAGAGTCAGAACCCGATCTGTGTCCGCATCCGCCTCTTGAAGCTCGATTCTCCAGCAGCTCTTGGGAGGTGTACGTGGTAACAACTGACTCTTTCTCCAGAGGCGGAGACCGTCACATCTGCTTTTTTGCAACTGTGTGTCGACAGGTTCATCGGGAGATGGAAGTGGCAATATTTTCTTTGTCGTAGTCAGCACGTGTGTCGGCGATCGATTTTGTCGCTTTCGAGTGCTGTTGGCATTTTGTGGACGTTTTGCCTGCCCCTATCGGGTTTCCCTCATGGAGCCCGCAGGGAATGAGCGGGGGGGACGTGTGCCTGTATCGCTCGGCATCGGATGAGTTTTGGTTCGGATGCTCCTATTCTGAGTCTCAGGGACTTTGGTTCCCTGGGCCGGATTCCA
>CAUYUJ010021888.1:0-125000 GCA_963575745.1 Prorocentrum cordatum | reverse complement strand
TCATCAACATGCCTGCCAAGGGGTCCGCGCCGACTTCCTAGATCGGCGCTGGACCACCCTCCCCGGCGCGCGGAGTGCGCCAGGGGCGGCGCCAGAGGCGCCGCTACGGGGGACGCACCGCCGATCCGAGAAATCCGCGCGGGGCTCCGAGCAGTGGTGCGCGTGTCGTGCTGTGCCCCATCGACCCCCAGCCCCAACACGGACCCCCCGAAGGCCGAAATCGGCACCCTTCCTGCGCAGGCTGCTGTCCCACCGCCGACCGCGGAGCAGAGCGCAGAGCACGGCCTGCAGGGGGCGCGCGCGCGCGCGCGCCCCTTCGGGGGTCTGCCGAGGGCGAGGCCGCGGCGCCCCCCTCCCCCCCTTGGGTCTGCCAGGGCGGCGGCGCACGGGGCGCCTCCCGGGCGGGCCCCGCGGGTCTGCCGGGGCGGCGGCGGCGGCGTTGCTCTTCGTGTTCCTCCTCCACCTCCACCTCCTCCTCCTCCTCCTCCTCCTCCTCCTCCTCCTCCTCCTCCTCCTCCTCCTCCTCCTCCTCCTCCTCCTCCCTCCTCCTCCTCCTTCCTCATCATCATCATCATCATCATCATCATCATCATCATCATCATCATCAGCAGCAGCAGCAGCAGCATCAGCATCAGCATCATCATCATCAGCATCATCAGCATCAGCAGCAGCAGCAGCATCATCATCATCAGCAGCATAAGCATCAGCATCAGCATCATCAGCATCATCATCATCAGCAGCATCATCATCATCATTAGCATAAGCATCAGCATCAGCATCATCAGCATCATCATCGTCATTATCATCATCATCAGCAGCATCATCATCAGCAGCAGCAGCATCAGCAGCATCAGCCTCAGCATCAGCATCAGCGTCAGCATCATCATCATCATCATCATCATCATCATCATCATCATCATCATCATCATCATCGTCATCATCATCATCAGCAGCATCATCATCATCGTCATCATTATCATCATCATCATCATAATCATCAGCAGCAGCATCATCATCAGCAGCAGCATCATCAACAACATCATCAGCATCAGCATCGTCAACATCATCATCGTCATAATGATCATCATCATCATCAGCAGCAGCAGCAGCATCATCAGCATCATCATCATCAGCATCATCAGCATCAGCAGCAGCAGCATGTTAGACATCATCATCCTCAGCATCATCATCAGCAGCAGCATCGACGCAATCATCCTCATCAGCATCATCAGCATCATCATCAGCATCAGCATCGTAATCATCATCAGCAGCAGCATAAGCATCAGCATCAGCATCATCAGCATCATCATCATCATCATCATCAGAGGCAGCATCATCATCATCATCATCATCAGCAGTAGCATCAGTAGCAGCAGCATAATGTTCATCATCATCCTCAGCATCATCAGCAGCAGCATCGTCATCATCATCAGCATCATCAGCATCATCATACGAATCATCATCAGCAGCAGCATCATCATCAGCATCATCGTCAGCATCATCATAATCATCATCATCATCATCATCATCATCATCATCTTCATCAGCACCATCAGCATCATCATAATCAGCATCACCATCATCAGCATCATCAGCATCGTTAGCATCATCATCGTTATCAGCATCATCAGCATCATCATCATCATCGACATCGTCATCATCATCATTTTCATCCTCCTCCTCTTAATCCTCCTCCTCCTCCACCTCCTCCTTCTCCTCCTCCCCCTCCTTTGGCACCGGACCGTAAAAAAGGCCTGGGCCGTTTCAACGCGCTTATTGTATACAGAAAGGTACAAAAAGAGAAAGAGAACGAGTAGAGTAGAGAACGGAAGGAGTTGAATAGATGATTGGGTGAAACATGGAGGGAGTTGCATCGTGGAGTATCTCACAATGTGCTGTTGCATAGACATGGCTTCCAGTAGTGTAGAATAGAGAAGAATATATGGGTAGAGTAGAGCAGACTAGAGCTCAGTAGAGTCGAATAGAAGAGAGTAGAGTCTAGTAGTGAAGGGCAGTGTCGAAGAACAGTCGAGCAGGGTTAGAGTAGAGTTGAAAAAAAAAGCAATGTTAAGATAGAGTGGGTTAGGACATGGTAGATGGTAGAATAGAGAAGGGTAGACGGTCAAGGAGGTCCGGGCAGATCGAGTAGAGTCAGGCAGAACAGACTAGAAAACGGTATAGTCCAGAAGAGTAGTACATCTCAGAGTAGAGAAGGAGTAGAGTAAGAACAACCTGGGAGTAGGTGTAGAGTCGAATAGGACGAAGTGAGCAGAATTAATGAAGGTAAACCAGGGTCGGGCAGGGTAGAATACATGCGGGCAGAGTAAAGAAGAGAAGCGTAGTGTAAAGCGGAATATGCAGACGGTAATGGAAGGTGGGTTAAATATATATATATATATATATATATATATATATACATATACATATGAATGAATGAAGTGAAATACAATGTAGCAGAGCAGAGCTGAGCAGAGTAGAGTGGAGAAGACTATCATACAGTAGGATGGAGTAACGAAGAATAGGAGTAGAGTAGAATAGAACGAGTAAAATGGGAGAGGAGCAGAATAGGAGTAGGCTAGGGTAGTAGCTTGTAAACTACAGAAGGGCACAGGTTCGAATAGGACTGGGTAGGTAGAGTCGGGTGAAACAGAATAGAGTACAGCGGAGTAGAAGAAAGGATACCATACCAGAGTAGGAATAGAGCAGGAGTGGACTACGACTATGCGTAAGGTAGGGCATGGCATAATGGAATAGAAGAACTAGAATGTGCGCGGGTCGAGTTTGATAAGGCAGACTAGAGTGCGGAAGACTTCAGCAGAATAGTGTAGTGTAGAGTAGAGTCGGGCAGATGATACAGCAGCGTGGGTAGACGAGAGCAGAGTATAATAGAACGGAGTCGACCAGAGTAGACTAAATTAGAACAGAGCAGGCGTAGAATATAAGATCACAGAACGGGAATATCAATATGATAAGGTACAGTAAAATAGAAAAGGATCGGTTAGGGTTGGGCGGGGTGGGGTAAAATAGGGCGGAGTAGGACACGGCAGGTTACAATTGAATGGAGGCGATGATATAGTGGAGTCGGGCAGACTCGAACAAAATTGACTAAAGTAGAAAAGAATAGGAGTCCGCCCCAGTCCAGTCCAGTCTACTCCAGTCCAGTCGGCCTCAGTCAACTCCAGTCGACCTCACGTCCGTCTTCTGATAAAACTGGAATCTGCGCTGACTGACTCTTGAGATTGTTTATGCCTACGTAAAATATCCCAGGCCCCCTCATGATCAATGATTACTGAAACCGAACTTAATTCCGATCGGAAACCACTTGGAATCCACTGAACTTTACGGAACGAGCAACCCTGAGAGTGAAACAAAGGACTTCAACTGTATTTTGAAAAAACGATTCAACTGAATATCCCATACAACCGAAGCATACACCATATGCAGAATGGTGGACTCGAACGGGATGCCAATCCGAGTTTACTAGGGATTTAGAACGCACTAGCTACAAAGGGCTTCAATCCAATGTGACTACGCCAGCGTGTCGCCATCAATAGCAATGGCGCAGACCGCCAAGTTCTCAGGCTTCAATTGGTCTCGGATAGGGGCCAAATCCGAAGTCATTCGGGATGCCACCACAACATAACGCATTTCGGACTCAATGTCCGGAACCACAAGATGGCATCATCTCTCAGACTAAACGGCTGACCCCTAAGGGGGGGGCAAATCAGGCGCGCCTGCCCTAGGGGTCTACCCCATTCTCTTCCTCCTCTCACATACAGACACAAGGAGGGAGATGACGACGAAGATGATGAGGAAATGGAAGGACAGCTTACGATGAATTACACAAAGAAGCACTCGGCGGAGCCAGGAACTGCAGGGTCGGCGACGGGGCCAGCAGGGCCGGGGCCAGCGTGGCCGGGGCCAGCAAAGCCCGGGCTGGCAGAGCCAGGGCCACGGCCAGGAGCCGCGGCCAGCCTGACCCGAGTCTGAGCCAGGGCCGGAGCCGGGGCCGGGGCCGCGGCTGGTGAAGGGGCTGGCGGAGCTGGGACTGGCCGCCCGAGCCGGAGCCGGGACCCGAGCCCAGAAAAACTGCGGCCAGAACTGGGGCCAAGGCAGGGACCGGCGAGGCCGGCGCCGGGGCTGGGACGGGGTCCGGGGCCGAAGCTGGGGCCAGGGCCAGCGTTCCGAAAACCAGGAGAGAACACACTAACTGGCTCACTTCCCGCGGGCACCGCAACACGGACTGCGCGCTTTGCCTCCCCGCCCCCAGCGCCGCGAGCGTCGCCACGCCGCCACCGCCGACCCCGCCGCCAGACGCCCGCGACGCAGCACATCCAGGAGGCGGCCGAGTAGCCTGAACCTCCCGATGCGTCTTTTCCACACCTATCCGCTTTTCCTCCACATTTCACGCGCGGGCAGCCGGCCACGCCTCCCCCGCGGCCTTTCCGAGGCGCCCCAAGGCCTGAGCCCCCAACCGTTCCATCCTTTCCGACTGCCGCGCCCCAGACAGTTAAACTTCTCGGCACGCACCACCTCCGCCTTTCTGGGAGCTGGTCTGCGCTCTCTTGTACTGCCCGCCCAGTTCGCATTGCGCGTCAGCGTCGGTGCCAGCGGCGCAGCACTCGCCACGCTCGTCAGCACTGTCGCCCACTCCCTCCCCAGCTTTGTTCTCGGTCGCCGTCCGCCCCGCCTCCGCCAGCAGCATCGCCATCACCAGAGACGTCGACTGCGCGAAGCCCGCCGCCAGCCCACCTTTCCCCCCTCGCCGATCGCGCGATCCCCAGCGCCGGTTTCCGCGCCCGCACCGTCACCTGCGCCAGCGACGCCCACTGCCTGCTCTGCAGACACAGGGCCAACAACGGGCCCCACTGCCTCCGCGGGGCCCTGCCGGCAAGCGCAGCCGCCGTCCCCCCACGGAAACGCAGGCGGCCAGACAACGCGGCAGGCTCAACGACGAAGACGCACTGCCATCGGAAACAGCGAACCCCACCCGCGCCCACCCATGCCCAAGTCCAGCCCACGCTCACACACACGTCCACACCCATACCCATACCCACGCCCACACCCACAGCGCCACACACACACACAGACACAGACACACAGACACACAGACACACACACACACACACACACACACACACACACACACACACACACACACACACACACACACACACACACACACTTTCCAGGTCGCGAGACCTGCGAAGCTACTGAGACTCTTTTGAGGTACATTTGAAGGGTACTCACGTGGGCCACGGTAGCCTGAGGCACAACCAAAGAGTATTTCATGAGGCCCATTGTTGAGTGTACACTGGAGGCCCATTTTGAAAGGTGACTGCATAATTACGTCGTAACGGTTGTGACCCCGGGGCTGGGGTCGCAACCATGGTTGCGCCCTACGGCTCTCGGAGATCAGTTCATGAGATTCGTTTTAACAGTTCTGTCAGAGTCCGGGAGATTAAGTTTTGCAATATGTTGTTGCGCAATTCTCTTCCGGGACTGTGTGGGGCCCCGCGTTCTTCCCTCCGGCCTCAGCCTGATCTGACGGAGGTGCGAGGAGATGGGAGAAGCAAGCACGAGAACCAAAGAGGACGAAGGAACGAACGGAAGAACCAAAGAGGACGAAAGACAGAACCAGCGGGGAGCAAAGAGAGGCAAGCGAGGAAAAGGAAGGGAAAGAAGCAACAACGAAGGCAAGTGACAAATGGCCCCCCCTTGCGCGGGCAAGCGGGGCAGACGGACAGGGGAAGAGAAAAGAAGAAAAGGGACAGGGGAGAGACAGGGGGGGACAGAAGGAGGGAAGGGACAGGGGGAGAGCCAGGGGGGGACAGAGGGAGGAGGCGGGGCGACCATACGACGTACGGGAGCGCAAGTGGGCGCACTGGCGCCGGCGGTGAACCGTCAACCTAGTCTGTTGCGTCTTTTGCGAAGGCCGGTTCGAACTCCCATGGGAGCAGGCCTAAACACAAAGAACCTAAACAGCGAAGCTGTACAGGAAGACAGCGAAGCTGCAAAGATTAAAGCAGAGGTGCATCAAACAGCGAAGCTGTACAGATATGCACAAGACTGCCAATACACTAGAATACAAAACAACAAAGATGATGAAAGAAGCTGTACAAGACAGCAAGAAGCAATGCGAGACCATGCAGTGAACACATATAGCGATTACCGTCTCAGCACCACTGAAAATAAAAGCAGTGAGAGACCATACAGTAACCACTGGTTTATACAGCGATTACCGTCTCAACACCACTGAGACAAACACAAAACTAACAACTAAAATGACGAGTACACTTCAAAGTAATGCGAGACCATGCAGTAACCACATATAGCGATTACCGTCTCAGCACCACTGAAAGACCATGCACGTGAAACACAACGAATTTGCGGTCGACTGTGCAGAGTCAGGCAAGACACCCACCACTCTTCGAGCGGGAGTGGGCACATGCAAAACTCTTATTCCGAACAAAGTGAAGATCACGCGGAGCTCTTATACCAACATGCGCGCATGTCCGACACACACACAGCATGGCAAGAGTCAACGCAAACACAAAGTCCGAAATATGTCGTAACAACCCGCGGTAAGACAAGAGTCGTATGCTCACGTCAAATGCGTGATAATTGAATATCTGAGCCGGGAACCTCGTAGAGCTCCTTACACTGGTGAGAGTGCTCAGAATCGAAGTAGAGTTATAAAATGAAGATTTTTCGGAAATCCTAATTTTCGATTTTTTCGATGTTCATATTCGCTGGGCTCCCGGAGGTCAACTCACAAGAAATGCATCGACAGAGCTGAGCTGCTGTCAGATAGGAGTTTTTATGCGAATGCTTGGCGCAAAAACTGCTTTCTCAAAAAAAATGGTTGAATATTTTCCAAATCACCGCAAAACCGACCAAAAGTCACCACTTTGTCCGCCCCGGCACTGGCGCCGGGTGAACCGTCAACCTGGTCACCACCGGGAACGTCGTAGAGCTCCTTGGACGAGTAAGAGAGCTCAGAATCGGATCAGAGTAATAAAATGAAGATGTTCTCAAAATCTTCATTTTTCGATTTTTCGATATTCATGGTAGCTCGGTTCCCGGAAGTCAACTCACAATAGAATGCATCAGAGAAGCTGAGCTGCTCTCAGAATGAAGTTTATATGCGTATGCTTAGCGCAAAAATCTGCTTTCTCAAAATGAATGGTCAAATATCTTTGGAATCTTAACAAAACCGTCCCAAAGTCACCACTTTGTCCGCCCGGGCCGGGTCGACCAACTGGGCGCCCGCGGTAAACTGTCAACCTTTCGAACCGCCGGGGAACTCGTAGAGCTTCCTGACCATGTATAATGTCCAAAAAATAATAGAGAACGAATAGCTTGCCAGACGGAGCGACTTCAGATCTTGATGCAACAGCCAAACGCCCCTGACATTTCTGGGTCGTTTTCTGTGCGTACCAGCTCGTAGCTCTCCTAGAGCCCGAGTTCAATACAGAAAAGGGACAACATCTGCCAAGGAAACAGGAAGAATACGAATAGTTTTGCAGACCTAGCCCGAGTGGCACCGAGTTCAGACCTCTGGATGGGCGAACGCCCATGATTTCGAATCAGTTTCTGTACGCATCAGCTCTGTAGCTCTTGTACAGCCCGAGTTACTTGCAAAAATCGGCAGCATCTCTCAAGATGACTCGAACAATACGAATAGTTTCGCCAATCTAGCTCGAGTGGCAGATCGAGTTTAGACCTCTGAACGCGACAGGCGGACGTGTCTGATCTCTCTGAATCGATTCCCGTGATTATCAGCCCTGTAGCCTCCCCTACAGCCCGAGTTAAGTGCAGAAAATCGACAGCGCCTCTCAAGGTGACTCGAACAATACGAATAGTTTCGCGGCCCTGGCTCGAGTAGCAGACCGAGTTCAGACCTCTGCATGCGACAGGCAGGCGCGTCTGATGTATCTGAATCGATTGCTCTTATTATCAGCCCTCTAGGCCCCCTACAGCCGAGTTGAGTGCAGAAAACCGACAGCACCCCTCCAGATGACTCGACCAGTACAAGTAATTTCGCAGACCTAGCTCGGGCAGCAGACCGAGTTCAGAGCTCTAGCTTCAACAAACAAACGTGCCAAATGATTCTGAATCCGTTCCTGTAAGCATCAGCCCTGAAGCTGTTCTCTATCTCGAATTGAATACAAAAAACCGAGACCCCAAACGACCGATCCCGCCGCAGTGCTTGTTGGCAGTAATATCTACCCGATCGGTCTGAGATCAAGACGGCGAGCGGAAATAAGATCGAATATCACGGGAAAAAATACTGGAGCTCTAACGAATGGTTGAATTTCGAGAATAAAACTGGCGCCGGCGGTAAACCGTCAAACTGCTCAACGCCGGGAACCTCGTAGAGCTGCTTGCACGCGTAAGAGCGCCCAGAATCGAAGCAGAGCACTTCGCAGTGGAAGTTCTGAAAATCTGAAATTTCCAATTTGCCATGTCAATCTGAGGTCAGATTCTGGCTTTGCTCGGAAGAATTTGTCGACCGAATGAGCTAAAAATTGCAGGGGTAACTTCTGCAATGCAAAACTTCGATCTGCACAATTATTAGCCCAAACGAATGGTGAGAACTGCAACATCGGCTGAGCCAGGCCGCGGAAGGTATGATCGCGTCCCTTTTCGAAATTTCGCCAACTAGCTCCATTCTATCGCCGAACTGGGAACCGGCGGTAAACCGTCAACCTGGTTTTTTGCGGACTTTGCGGTCGACTGTGCAGGCTTTCCAGCCTAGTCGGAAGCAAGGAGCGGGCGCATCGGGAGTAGGCGGAAGCCTCACCGATCCAAACGATCAGAGGCGAAAGCCAACTCTTATTAGGAGGATGAGAGGTCAAGCACACACACACGACAAACGAAGGCATGGCGTGAGTGAGCACAATCAAAATCACATCATATCCTGTCCGAAATACGCTTGTACAACCCGCGGCAAGATCATAATCGTATGCTCAACGGCCGAGACCTCGGCATCAGTCACTGTTGAAGTTGGATCAATCGAGAGTGCCGCACTGTACACCTCCGTCCAAATAATATCATGGCTGAGTGGCTGCCTTGAGAGCCTCGATACCCGTCCAACATCTATCCAGCACCCGACTCCCACGCCGTCGCAAGAGACACCACCATCGAATCCAGCTCTGATGGCACAAACGCGAAACACCTGTTGTAACTGAGGGGCGTGAAGCCCTATCCTATCTCGAATCACTGGTGGCCCGACACGGGCCGTATGAGTGAGTACATCTGCACGCGTGTTCCATTCCCTATATGTGTGGTCTACAATTTCCCTCCCATGACAGGCAGGCCTAATTCCATACCTTTGACACATGTTGTCAAGTTGGTTTATCATTCTGTTGATCCTATCCTGATAAGTACGATTAAGCACCCTCCAGACACCCTGCAGCCAAGACACCACCAGAAGACTGTCCCCAGAAATGTACACAGGGATCCCAAATGAGTCGAGGTCGTACTCGACCTCCTTCATATTTTGCAACGCAATACGTTTGGCCAGTTTGTCGTTGAAAGCCGCAGTGCCCTCTTGGGCCCCATAGGTGTGTAGGTCGTTTTGTGTGATGGTAAGTACCTCCTGCAGGGCCCCACCTGTTGTACCGTACCCTTTTCTTTTCTGAAAATAACTCAGCATCGTCCGTGTACACATGTGTTCGCAGAACTGAACATACGCAGCATCTGTCGGCACAAAGGACTCCCACCATTTGAGTCCGTAGAATTCGCAGAAAGAAAATAGCCAGCATCTCTGGCCAACAGCTCGACCTGAACTAACATGTCTCCTTTTTAGCTGCGAAGCCTCCTGGAAGTGAAACATACCCCGCAGGCACTCAGACGCATCCGTCCTGAGTCTGTCCCACAGTGGGCCATACGCAACCGTAGTCATGTGGTGATCTCTCCACGTACGTTGCGTCGAAGATATTTCCTCATGAGAAGCAGTACACAACATAGAAATGAAATCAGCAGCATCCTTAGCGGAGTTCCACACCATACGAAGAAATCGCTGCACCAAACTCGCAAATCCATAAGATCGAAATTGCTCTCTGGCCTCGTGGTACCGTCGTCGGTTCCAGTCCGCCATAGTCTCCTCCTCTCTCCTCGGCCGTCGAAACATACGGCACAAACACCATCCCTCGAAGGCATTGAGCATGTGTAGCGAGGAAGTATCAGCAGTACATGTCTCTAGACAATACAACGCCATACTCTGCACCTTGTCTTGATAACGACAAAACTTATCACGAACAGCTACCGCTCTGTTACGAAAGAAATCCGACTGTCCAATGAAACAAGCACGAGCCTCCTTGATGCGATATTCCACATCAGGATGGGCGGGCACCAAGTAGGTGGAGAAAATCTCATGACCCAATACGTTCATTCTGCACACACGTCGAAGTCTAAAGTCCTGGTATCTCGAGCACGCAGGTATACACAAATCCTCGCTGGTAAGTATATGTCCGTCACCGTCCACTTTCGCATTTTCCCCACATGTCATGTACAACAGCCTGCTATCCTTCCATCTCATCCCCCAGTCATGTAGTGGTAGTGTTAGATCGTGCATCATATGAGCCAACACAGTTGAGGAGGCAGAGACAAGGTAGCAGTTGTCCGCCCACACAAAGTGGTTCACTATTGTCCGTCGCTCATACTCACCACAGACGCCCTCCAGCACATACCCCACTCCTCTACTGTCCCAATCCCGAAATATAGGTCCCCACATGGCACATATGATAAGATTAAAGAGAAGAGGCCCCTCAGGGCCGCCCGTCCGTATGCAGACGTCCCAGTTGACGCCGTGAATGGCAATACCCTCGACAACTAACGACCCCGTAGTGCAAACCAGCGGTGGTAGCAAAGCATACTGGAGATAGGCAGGAATATTGGCATGGCACATAGCTCGCTTGGCGTTTTGAAGGCTGCAGTGGTCGAACGCTTGTTTGATATCGGCGTTAGCGATATGGACCGTCTGATCCTTTCCCCAGATGTCCCCATGTTGAGCCAGTGCCTTGAGGGCCACCACAATTTCCACCGTCTTACGTCCCTCCTGGAAGCCGTAGATGCCCAGGGGTCCCATGAGGCCAGCCCGAGACACAAATTGTTCGACCAAGATCACCACACAAGCAGAATACCAACGGCTGAGACTGGTTTGCAGACAGAGGTACCGTGCATCTGTCAGCGATGTCAAGCTCGGCAGCTTGGGCATGAAGGCGATCAAAATTTGCCTCCAGTCCTGCGGATACTGCCGTGCCAAGCGAAATATCTCATCAAACATCCGAGCTACGCCACGCAAAGTCGCCCACGGCAATGCCTTGAGTATTTCACAAGGCAGCCTGTCGGGGCCAGTGGCACGCCTGGACTTAAGACGTGACCGTGCCTGGCATACCACCGCCATTGTCAGTCCCTCAGTGCAGTACCCGTCACATAGGTTATGTTGTGCATCCCTCCTCAACTCCTCCAACATCGCCATATCCCGTCCTCTGACCTCCTCCGAAGTATACCTCTGTCTGGTATGTGCTCTGATCTCCTCCACCCACTCCTCCCTGTCCTCAGATATCCGTCCCTGCACAATGAGGTGCTTGATACCATGACGCTCTTTGCGCCTGGAGGCAGGAGAGGTCCACGCGGCCAACGCCGCACGATACTCCCTCCGCAGTCCGTTGGCACGTCTGCGCAAGCTGGGCACGTCCACTGACGCTGGCAAAGGCTTCCGTCGCAAAATCCCCTGGCAGGCCGTGAGCCCTGCAGGCCTAATTGGCGGTAGTCCCCGTCCCGTTGTGGCAGTCGTGAATTTGATTTCCTCCTGCTCAGTACAGGCCCGAATAGTGGTCGACACAAGGTCCCCTGGAGAACAAGTAGTATTGGCATCCCCCAAGACCCGATCGATTTCCTTTCGCGCCATACTGAGGCCCCCCCTATTCACCGTCTTATAACCCACCAAACTCTTTTCACGAGCTGCCGTCGGGATACTACGTTTGACCAGCTCAGCACCTGCGTCACTAAAAGTCCCCTGAAGCAGGCCATGGTCGCTGAGACGACTACGATTTGTCCTCCCCCCATTACTCATGATCGTTTCGACTGTCATCTTATCGATCACCCACGTCCTGGGAACAAAAAAGTAATCAAGAACCTTCTTACACGTCCCCCACCGAGATACTCCGTAGCTCTCCCATGTGTGTAGTCGTCGTGGCAAGAACGAATTGGCAGCCTTCATCCCCAGGCGCCCTAGAAAGCATAGAACACGCTCGCGCAACTGTTGTCGCACGTCCCTCCTCACCCGCTGTGCACCTCCCTCCTCGCAAGTCCTCCTCTCCTCCTTGGTAGCACTTCCCACCGCCTCATAGACAGTCCCAGTGCGTGAGCACTGCAGCTGAGTTGATGGGGATAGCTCAACGTTGGCATCGAGCAGCACAGAGACAGTCGCCCCCTTCCAGCGGCTGCGCAGAGTGAGAATGACTGACTCGAGCGTGTCCAACCGCCACGCACTGCACATCTACGGCGTTCTCGACGCCGGGGTCGGGAAGATACGCAGAGGCAACTATCACAGGGGCACTTCCACTACCAAAGACCACCACACAGAACCGTTCATATTGACATATTGATTCACGCACACACGTACTCCACTCTTTGTTAAATAATAACCCACACTTACCGTCACAACTCACACGATATGATAGACCACACCGTCTGATATATGCATCGAATTTGCCTCCAAAAAGATTCTGGCATTCCTGAACACCCCAGATGCAATCTCGCATTGAAAGGCACCTCAGAATCTCATTCCCCTTGAAATTGGCCGACCCCGCCCGATTGAGGTTCCAGCTACCCAGTCGGATCCCCTTGAACGGTGTTCGGCGTCGTCGTCGTCACACCCTCCTGTTGACTTCCGTCTCGATATCAGCCTTCGTCTTAGTAAACGCAGGTATGAGTTGATGCAACCTGTCGACAGTCTCACTCGATACCTCCCATGTCGCCCGCGTCGTGGTAAACTCGGCCAGAAGCATTGGCCTCGGAGCGGCCGTCGTGGGCACTGTCCATATAGTCGATTTGGGCGGTCCCATTTCCCCTCGCACAGCAATAACCTCAATACCAATATGTGTACACATGCTCCGAATAGTGCCGCAGAATCTCCCCACCGCCTTAACGTGGTCCCTCTTCCACTCGGGGCACTCGACACTGACTTTGATCGACTCAGGGTTGATTACCTGCTTCATATTCTCAATGAGGCACTGTGGTGCAGCGATCTGGATTCCTGGAGGAGGCGCGGGGCGTTTAGCAGGGGGTACCGTCACAAGGTCGATGCACCGTTTGACCCTCCAAATAATATCCCTGTCGGTCCCTGGCTTGAATTTGATTTTGGCCGATCCGAACATGTAACGGCCAGCGTTAATGCGCTCCGTACCGTCAACACACACGTGCACACGATCATCCTCCGAAAGACAATGATTTGTAATGTTATCTATGAGCACCTTCACATCCTCCCACATGAGCATCTCCTGAGACCTCCTATCCCTGTCACTCCAGTTGGTGACCCATCCCTTGAGTTCGACATACGTTGGAGAGAAGTAGGTGGTTCCAGGAGCCTGGTATCTTCCCGTCCTGGTATTATCAGGCCTCGTCGAAGCGTCACTGGCAACTGAACCCGCACGAACCTGTCCCTGGAGTCCCTGGACGATCGTCTCGAGTCGATTATGTTTAGTCTCAAGCCCCTGAACGCTCGTCTCCAGATTAGAAATCGTAACACCCTGCTTCTGGACCTGGGCCTGAACGTTGTCGATTTTGGTCCCCTGAACTCCTATGGCATCCTGGATCCTTTCAGTGTTATCATCCATATTGTGCATCATCTGCAATAGTAAACTCTGCATACCATCCTTCCCCTCCAAGGCGGCCTTCCTTCCAGCAAGAACCTCCTCACGATTACGCTTCACAGGGGGGGCGCCGCCATCCACCGTCATGTTATCTGCATGCTCAGGCCTTGTGTCAATACACTGAGGTCCGTATCCCCACGAGTGCAACCACTGTCGCGTCACCGTCCGTTCACAGAGAGGTACAGCAGATTCACTATCTGGAGTGGAGTCGGCAGTATTCAATCTTCCGTCCAATGGGTAGTCACCTGGGGTCTTCTCAATATCCTGAAGTTGTCTGTTACGAGAAGCTCTCTCGACAGCAGTATCTGGCTTCTGACCGTAATCCTGTGAGTACTGCAAATATGGCACTGTCGGTGATATATCCTCCAGCTGAAACCTTCTCGCGAGAACCGAAAAGTCGCATCCGTCCGTCTTCACACACGTACAACACAAGATAACAAGCGCAGCAAACAAAGGAAGCAGCCTAGCTGACCTCGAAGATGCCGCACCCGTCGATGGCAGCGATGGCTGCCGCGCCGTCTCCCCGCGACGCCGACACCCCCTGAGCCCCAGTGGGATCCTGGAGCCCTTGAGCCGGACCCTTGAGCCGGACCCTTCAACCTGGTTACCGCCGGGAACCTCGTAGAGCTCTTTCCTTGCACTGCGATCGTCAAAACACATGAAGAAAGCTTCTGGAGCGAGAAACGAACAACTCGAAAGATCACGTCTTTCTGTTTTTATCCAACGTTGGTTGCTCCAAGTGTTTTGATAATAATACTGCACCCACGGACCTAAGAATTTTACTGGCGAGCGCGGCATAACCCACTACAGGTGCAGAAAAACTGCTTACTCAAAATAAATGGTCAAATATCTTTAAAATCTTAGCAAAACCGAGCCAAAGTTGTCACATGGTCCTTTCTGGCCGGGTCGATCAACTGGGCGCCGGCGGTAAACCGTCAACCTTTCTTACCGCCGGGGGACTCGTAGAGCTTCCTCTCAATTATAATGTCGAAAAAAATTGCAGAGAACGAATAGTTGTTCAGCCCGGGCGATTTCAGACCTCTCGATAAAACAGCCGAACGCCCCCGATGCTTCTGGATTGTCTTCTGCACGAGCTCTGTAGCTCTCCTACAGCCCGAGTTACGGGCGTAAATCGACAACCTCTCTCACCATGACTCGAACAATACGAATAGTTTGGCAAACCTAGCTCGAGTATCAGACCGAGTTCAGACCTCTGAATGCGACAGGCGGACGCGTCTGATGTCTCCAAATCGATTCCTGCGATCCAGCCCTGCAGCCCCCCTACAGCCCGAGTTAAATGCAGAAAACCGGCACCTCTCAGGATGACTCGAACAATACGAACAGTTTCGCGGACGGGCAGCAAACCGAGTTCCGAGCTATCGATTCGACAGGTGGACGCGCCTGATGTCTCCAAATCGATTCCTGTGACTACCAGCACTGTAGCCCCCCTACAGCCCGAGTTGAGTGCAGAAAACCGACAGCACCTCTCAAGATGACTCGAACAATACGAACAGTTCTGCGATTCTAGATCGGGCAGCAGACCGAGTTCAGAGCTCTGGATTCAACAGACGAACGCGACTCATGCTTCTGAATCAGCTTCAGCTTTGTAGATGTCATATAGCTCGAGATAAGTACAGAAAACCGAGAGCCCCTGTCAAGATGACTCGAATATTACGAATAGGTTTGCGGACCTATCTCGGCCAGCACCGAGTTCAGACCTCTGGACTCAACAGACGAACGCGCCTGATCATTCTGAATCGATGAGATGTGCTTACCAGCTCTGTAGCTGTCCTGTATCTCGAGTTAAGTCCCATATACCGAGAGCGCGTATCAAGATGACTCGAAATAGCCGATCCCGCCCGTGTGCTTTTTGGCAGTAAAAGGTACCCGATCGAGCTGAGATCAAGACGGCGAGCGGGAATAAGATCGAATATCACGGGAAGAACTGGCACCGGCGGTGAACCGTCAACCTGGTCACTGCCGGGAATCTCGTAGAGCTCCTTCCACGCATGAGAGTGCTCAGAGTAGGAAGAGAGAGCTTCTGGAGGCATTTCTAGAAAAATTGAGCATTTATTTTTTTCATGTCGAGATGAAGTTGGTTCCGCCAAGTGTTTTGATAGTAAACGTGCGCCTACAGAGCTCATACTAAAAACGCAGGAGCCCTCATAATCGTTTACAGGTGCGAAAAATCTGCTTTCTCAAAATGAATTGTCCAATATCTTTTTAAATCTTGGCAAAACCCACCCAAAGTTGTCACATTGTCTCTTTGGTCGGGTCGGCCAACTAGCTCCACCCCGCGCCGGACTTCCTCTAGCTCATCGATGCCGAAGAGCTCTACGAGGTAATACTAGAGCTCCAACGAATGGTTGAACTGGCGCCGGCGGTAAACCGTCAACCTGGTCACCGCCGGGAACCTCGTAGAGCTCCTTGCAGGCAGGAAAGTGCTCAGAATCTGCAGACAGCTTCTCGGGGCCTTTCTCGAAAAACGTCAACTTTCTATTTTTCGATGTCACTCCGATGTCGGTTCCCGCTCATTTTCGAACAGTAAAACTATCTCTAGAGAGCTGATCTGCTTTCAGAATAAAGTTTAGATACTAATGCTACGCGTAGAAATCTGCACCCTTAAAATAAATGGTCAAATATCTGTCAAATTCTCGCAAAACCACCTAAAAGTATCAATTTGTCCCTTCTGGTCCGGTCAACCAACTAGCTCCACCCCGCGCCGGAATTCCTCCAGCTCAACGATGCCGAAGAGCTCTACGAGGTATTTCGAAAACAAAATTTTCAACCGACCAAAAGTCACCAAAAGGTCCGTCGAGATTTTTCTTGCCAACTAGCTCTCCAGCGCCCCGGAACTGGGAACCGTCGGTAAAACGTCAACCAGGTTTTTTGAGTTTGAGTCAGGGCGCGGACAGCTGTGACAGCTGAGCCCCAAGACCCCCAAACGGAGTACAGGGTAGCTAGAGAAGGCATCTCTTATCATCACACTGCCGAGCCACTGAGGCATAGGCATCGGAATAGGATGCAGGAACAAGGAAAAGGATGCAGCACGACATGTGAAATTGAAAAGGTGTAGGACATGTCAACCAGGTTGCCGCCGGGCACCTCGTAGAGCTCTTTTGTTGCACAGCGTTCCTCGGAACACATCAAGGAAGCTTCTGAAGCGAGAGCCGAAAAACTCTTTTCCCCCCCCCCCAAAAAAAAAAAAAAAAACGATTTTTCGGTTTCCATCCAAAATCGGTTCCTGCAAGTCTTTCGACAGTGATATTGCAGCTACGGACCTGAAAATTCAAGTGGCAGACGCGGCATAACCCACTACACGTGACAAAAATCTGGTTTCTTAAAATGAATTGTCAAATATCTTTCCAATCGTAGCGAAACCGACCGAAAGTCAACACTTTGTCTCTAAAGGCCGGGTCGGCCAACTAGCTCCACCCGCGCCGGAATTCCTCTGGCTCATGCCGAAGACCCCAGCGCCCCGGAATTACTGGGAACCGGCGGTAAACCGTCAACCTGCTGACCGCCGGAACCTCGTAGAGCTCTTTTCTTGCAGGGCGATCGTCGGAACACATGAAGAAAGCTCTGGAGCGAGCAACCAAAAAATCGAAAAATCACGTTTTTCTGTTTTTTCGAACGTCAGTTCCTGGAAGTCTTTTGATAGTAATATTGCACCTACGGGCCTAAGAATTTAACTGGCAGACGCGGCATAATCCGCTCACGGAAAATACCGGCTCTCAGAATGAATTGTTAAATATCTTTGAAATATTCGCAAAACCGACCCCAGGTCATCACATTGTCTCTTCAGGCCGGGTCCGCCAACTAGCTCCAGCCCGCGCCGGAATTCCTCCAGCTCATCGATGCCGAAGAGCTCTACGAGGTATTAATGGATTTCTCTCGGTTCCAGATCAGCGGCTCTTCTACAGCCGAGTCAAGTGCAGAAAACCGAGAGCACCTATGAAGATCACTTGCATAATACGAATGGGTTCGGGGACCTAGCTCGAGTAGCAGACTGCTCAAAAACGCGAGGGAAGCTTCTCAAGAGAGCGCAAGGAGAAAATACAAATAGTTTTGTCTCGAGTAGCAGACTGTTAAACAGTCTGCTACTCGAGACAAAACTATTTGTATTTTCTCCTTGCGCTCTCTTGAGGCACGCTTGTTTAAGTGGTCTAAACAGTCACTGTTTAGACCACTTAAACAAGCGTGCCTCATGATTCTGAATCGTTTCATGCCAATATGAGCACTACGGCTGTCCTTAATCTCGAATTACGGATATAAAACCGTCAACGTGTGTCGGGATGACTGAAACCCGCCGACAGTTCCCTCAAGTTTTTTGATAATAATGTAGCAGCTACGGACCTGAGAATTACTGGCAGACGCGGCATAACCTACTGAACAAGAGAAAAATACTCGTTCTCAAAACGAATTTGGAAATTCTGCATAAAGTTAAAGAAACCGACCCCAGGTTACCACATCCTCTCTTTTGGTCGGGCCGGCCAACTAGCTCTACCCTGCGCCGGAACTGGCGCCGGCGGTGAACCGTCAACCTGGTCACCGCCAAGAACCTCGTAGAGCTCCTTCCACGCGTAAGATTGCTCAGAATCGAAAGATGGAAGCATTTCTTGGAAAAATCAGAATTCATATTTTTTCAGGTCGGCATGAAGTTGGTTTCGCCAAGTGTTTTGACTGGGAACCGGCGGTAAACAACCCTCAACCTGCTTGCCGCCGGGAACCTCGTAGAGCTCTGCCGAAGAGCTCTATGAGGTATCAATGGATTTCTCTCGGTTCCAGATCAGTAGCTCTTCTACAGCCGAGTCAAGAGCAGAAAACCAAGAGCATCTATGAAGATCACTTGCATAATGGCGCCGGCGGTAAACCGTCAACCTGGAATTTGTTTTTGTTGCGTCTTTTGCGAAGGCCGGTTCGAGCTCCCATGGGAGCAGGCCTAAACACAAAGAACCTAAGCAGCGAAGCTGCAGAGATTAAGTACAAGTGCACAAACAGCGAAGCTGCACAGGAATGCACAAGTATACAATACACGAGAATGCAACTCAAAGATGAAAATAAAGCAGTGAGAGACCATACAGTAACCACTGGTTTATACAGCGATTACCGTCTCAACACCACTGAGAACGTACAAGAGATTAAAGGTCATAATGCAGGTAAGAAAGTGAAACGAAATGAAAAACAGCGAGGTTCAAAGGTCTACTTTGAGGCACCACGTGACAAATCACGGAAAGTCACGTTCACGCGCATGCACGACAACACACACAGGCATGAAGAAAGGCAACGCAATGACAAATCAAGCGTGCAGGATCAACCTGGTCACCGCCGGGAACCTCGTAGAGCACCTCCCACACGTGAGAGTGCTCAGAGACGAAAGAAAGAGCTTCTGGAGGCATTCCTCAGAAAATTGAACATTTATTTTTTTCATGTCGAGATGAGGTTGGTTCCTCCAAGTGTTTTGATAGTAAATGTGTGCCTGCAGAGCTCATTTTAAGACGCAGAGGCCCTCAAAGTCGTTTACAGGTGCGAAAAATCTGCTTTCTCAAAATGAATTGTCAAATATCTTTCAAATCTGAGCAAAACCGACCAAAAGTTATCACTTTGTCCTTTCTTGTCGCGTCGATCAACTAGCTCCATCCCGCGCCGGAATTCCTCTAGATCATTGATAACGAAGAGCTCTAGGAGGTATACGAATGGGTTTGGGGACCTCGCTCGAGTAGCAGACTGCTCAAAAACGCGAGGGAAGCTTCTCAAGAGAGCGCAAGGAGAAAATACAAATAGTTTTGTCTCGAGTAGCAGACTGCTTTGACCTCTGAAACAAGCGCGCCTCATGATTCTGAATCGTTGTATGCCAATATGAGCACTATAGCTGTCCTTAATCTCGAATTACGTATATAAAACCGGCAACGCGTGTCGAGATGACTGAAACCCGCCGACAGTTCCCTCAAGTCTTTTGATAATAATATGGCAGCTACGGACCTGAGAACTACCGCCCGGAACCTCGTAGAGCTCTCTCCACGCGTGAGAGAGCTCAGAGTCGGACGAAAGAGCTTCTGGAGGCATTTCTCGAAAAATTGAACATTCATTTTTTTCATGTCGCATGAAGTTGGTTCCCCCAAGTGTTGCGATAGTAAATGTGCGCCTACAGAGCTCATATTAAAACGCATGGGCCCTCATAGTCGTTTACACGTGGAAAAAATCTGGTTTCTCAGAATGAATTGTCAAACATCTTTCAAATCTTAGGAAAAAACCAACCCAAAGTCACCACATTCTCTCTTTTGGTCGGGTCGGCCAACTAGCTCCACCCCGCGCCGGAATTCCTCTAGCTCATCGACGCCGAAGAGCTCTACGAGGCATGGTGAGATATCTTTCAAACTGGGAACCGGCGGTAAACCGTCAACCAGGCTACGGCGAGGCACCTCGTAGAGCTCTTCTGTTGCACAGCGCTCCTCAGAACACATGAAGGAAGCTTCTGAAGCGAGAGCAGAAAAACTCGAAAAATGACGATTTTTTGGTTTGCATACAAAGTCGGTTCCAGCAAATCTTTTGATAGTAATATTGCACCTACAGACCTGAGAATTTAACTCGCGAGCGCGGCATAAAAAAAAAAAAAAAAAAAAAAAAAAAAAAAAAAAAAAAAAAAAAAAAAAAAAAAAAAAAAAAAAAAAAACGTCCCTTTTGGTCGGGCTGCCCAACTGAGCGCCGGCGGTAAACCGTCAACCTTTCTTACCGCCGGGGGACTCGTAGAGCTTCCTGACCATGCATAATGTCGAAAAGAATTGCAGAGAACGAAAAGTTTTTCAGCCTAAGCGATTTCAGACCTCTCGACGCAACAGCCGTACCCCCCTCATGCTTCTGGATTGTTTTCTGTGCGCACGAGCTCCGTAGCTCTCCTACAGCCCGAGTTACGTGCGAAAACCGACAGCACCTCTCAATCGAGTTCAGCTCGAGTATCAGATCGAGTTCAGACCTCTGAATGCAACAGGCGGACGCGCCTGCTGTCTCCGAATCGATTTCTGTGATTACCAGCCCTGCAGCCCCCTTACAGCCCGAGTTAAGAGCAGAAAACCGACAGCACCTCTGAAGATGAGTCGAACCATACGAATAGTTTCGCAGACCTAGCTCGGGCAGCAGACCGAGTTCAGAGCTCTGAATGCGACAGGCGGACGCGACTGATGTCTCCGAATCGATTCCTGTGATGACCAGCCCTGCAGCCCCCTTACAGCTCGAGTTAAGTGCAGAAAACGGATAGCACCTCTCAAGATGACTCGAATAATAGGAATAGTTTTGCGGACCTAGCTCGGGCAGCACACCGAGTTCTGAGCTCTGGATTTGGCAGGCGGACGCGCCTGATGTCTTCGAATCGATTCCTGTGAGTACGAGCCCTGTAGCCCCCATACAACCCGAGTTAAGTGCAGAAAACTGACAGCATCTCTCAAGATGACTCGAACGATACGAATAGTTTCGCGGACCTAGCTCGGGCAGCAGACCGAGTTCAGACCTCTAGATGGAACAGACGAACGCGCCTGATGATTCGCAATCGATGTCTGTGAGAATGAGCTCTGTAGCTGCCCTACAGCTCAAGTTAAGTACAAAATACCGACAACGCGTATCAAGATAACCCGAAACAGTCGATCCCGCCGCAACGCTTTTTCGCAAAAATATTTACCAAATCGAAATGAGATTAAGAAGGCGAGCGGGAATAAGATCGAATATGGTCAGAAAAAATACTAGAGCTCAAACGAATTGTTGAATTTCGAGAACAAAATTTTCAACCGACCAAAAGTCAGCAAAAGGTCCGTCGAGATTTTTCTTGCCAACTAGCTCTCCAGCGCGCCGGAATTACTGGGCGCCGGCGGTAAACCGTCAACCTTTCTTACCGCCGGGGGACTCGTAGAGCTTCCTGACAATATATAATGTCGAAAAAAATTGCAGATAACGAATAGTTTTTTCAGCCTAAGAGATTTCAGACCTCTCGTTGCAACAGCCAAACGCCCATCATTCCTCTGGATCGTTTTCTGTGCGCACGAGCTCCGAAGCTCTCCTACAGCCCGAGTTACGTGCGAAAACCGACAGCACCTCTCAAGATCACTCGAACAATACAAATAGTTTCGCGAATCTAGCTCGAGTATCAGATCGAGTTCAGACCTCTGAATGCAACAGGCGGACGCGCCTGATGTCTCCGAACCGATTCCTGTGATTACCAGCCCTGCAGCCCCCCTACAGCCCGAGTTAAGTGCAGAAAACCGACAGCACCTCTGAAGACGACTCGAACAATACGAATAGTTTCGCGGACCTAGCTCAGGCAGCAGACCGAGTTCAGAGCTCTGAATGCGACAGGCGGACGCGACTGATGTCTCCGAATCGATTCCAGTGATCACAGCCCTGCAGCCCCCTTACAGCTCGAGTTAAGTGCAGAAAACGGACAGCACCTCTCAAGACGACTCGAACAATACGAATAGTTCGCGGACCTAGCTCGGGCAGCACACCGAGTTCTGAGCTCTGGATTTGGCAGACGCGCCTGATGTCTCCAAATCGATGTCTGTGAGCACGAGCCCTGTAGCCCCCCTACAGCCCGAGTTAAGTGCAGAAAACTGACAGCACCTCTCAAGATGACTCGAACAATACGAATAGTTTCGCGAACTGAGCTCGGCCAGCAGACCGAGTTCAGACCTCTGGATGGAACAGACGAACGCGCCTGATGATTTGCAATCGATTTCTGTGAGAATGAGCTCTGTAGCTGCCCTACAGCTCGAGTTAAATACAAAATACCGACAACGCGTATCAAAATGACTCGAAACAGCCGATCCCGCCGACGCTTTTTTGCAAAATATTTACCCGATCGAGCTGAGATTAAGAAGGCGAGCGGGAATAAGATCGAATATGGTCAGAAAAAATACTAGAGCTCAAACGAATTGTTGAATTTCGAGAACAAAATTTTCAACCGACCAAAAGTCAGCAAAAGGTCCGTCGAGATTTTTCTTGCCAACTAGCTCTCCAGCGCGCCGGAATTACTGGGCGCCGGCGGTAAACCGTCAACCTTTCTTACCGCCGGGGGACTCGTAGAGCTTCCTGACAATATATAATGTCGGAAAACATTCTGGAGAACGAATAGTTTTTCAGCCCAAGCGATTTCAGACCTCTCGATACAACAGCCAAACGCCCCCCGATGCTTCTAGATTCTCTTCTGCACGAGCTCCGTAGCCCTCCTACAGCCCGAGTAACGAGCGTAAATCGACAGCACCTCTCAAGATGACTCGGGCGAAACGAATAATTTGGCAAACCTAGCTCGAGTATCAGACCCATGACAGACCTCTAAATGCGACAGACGGACGCGTCTGATGTCTCCGAATCGATTCATGTGATTACTTGCGCTGCAGCCCCTCTACAGCCCGAGTTGAGTGCAGAAAACCGACAGCATCTCTCAGGATGGCTCGAACAGTACGAATAGTTTCGCAGACCTAGTTCGGGCAGCAGACCGAGTTCCGAGATCTTGATTCGACAGGCGGGAGCGCCTGATGTCTCCAAATCGATGCATGTAACCCTGTAGCCACCCTACAGCCTTGAGTACAGAAACCCGACAGCACCTCTCAAGCTGACTCGAACAATACGAATAGGTTTCCGATTCTAGATCAGGCAGCAGACCGAGTTGAGAGCTCTGCATTCAACAGACGAACGCGACTGATGATTCTGAATCGGTTTCTGTAATTATCAGCTCTGTAGCTGCTGTATAGCTTGAGTTAAGTACAGAAAAACCGAGAGAGTATGTCAAGATGGACTCGAATAATACGAATAGGTTTGCGGACCTAGCTCGGCTACCAGACCGAGTTCAGACCTCTGGATGCAACAGACGAACGCGCCTGATCATTCTGAATCGATAAGGTGTGCTTACCAGCTCTGCAGCTGCCCTACAGCTCGAGTAAAGTACAAAATACCGACAACGCGTATCAAGATGACTCGAAACGGCCGATCCCGCCAGTGTGCTTTTTGGCAGTAAAAGATACCCGATCGAGCTGAGATCAAGATGGCGAGCGGGAATAAGATCGAATATCACGGGAAAAAATACTAGAGCTCAAACGAATTGAGGAAGTTCGAGAACAAAATTTTCAACCGACCAAAAGTCATCAAAAGGTCCGTCGAGATTTTTCTTGCCAACTAGCTCTCAAGCGCCCCGGAATTACTCTTAAGCTTCCAGCAATAACTTGCTAAGGGAAGCTCTACGAGTTACTGGGCGCCGGCGGTAAGCCGTCAACCTTTCTTACCGCCGGGGGACTCGTAGAGCTTCCTGACAATATATAATGTCGAAAAAAATGCGGAGAAAATATAATTGTTCAGCCCCAGCGGTTTGAGACCTCGATGCAACAGCCAAACGCCCCCCGCTGCTCCTGGATTGTCTTCTGTACGAGCTCTGTATAGCTCTTCTACAGCCCGAGTTACGTGCGTAAATCGAAAGCACTCCAGATGACTCGAACAATAGGAACAGTTGCCAAACCTAGCTCGAGTATCAGACCAAGTTCAGACCTCTGAATGCGACAGGCGGGCGCGTCTGATGTCTCCGAATCGATTCCTGTCGTTACCAGCCCTGCAGCCCCCTACCCACAGCACCTCTCAGAATGACTCGAACAATACGAATAGTTTCGCGGACCTAGTTCGGGCAGCAGACCGAGATCCGAGCTCTGGATTCGACAGGCGGACGCCCCTGATGTCTCCAAATCTTCCTGTGACTACCAGCACTGTAGCCCCCATACAGCCCGAGTTAAGTACAGAAAACCGACAGCACCTCTCAAGATGACTCGAACAATACGATAGCTTCGCGATTCTAGCTCGGGCAGCAGACCGGGTTCAGGGATCTCGATTCAACAGACGAACGCGACTGATGATTCTGAATCGGTTTCTCTAAGTATCAGCTCTGTAGCTGTCATATAGCTCGAGTTAAGCACAGAGAAACCGAGAGCGTCTGTCAAGATGACTCGAATGATACGAACAGGTTTGCGGACCTAGCTCAGCTAGCAGACCGAGTTCAGACCTCTCGACGCAAGAGATGAACGCGCCTGATAGTTTTGAATCGACAAGGTGTGCTTACCAGCTCTGTAGCTGTCCTCTATCTCGAGTTAAATACAAAATACCGACAACGCGTATCAAGATGACTCGAAACGGCCGATCCCGCCAGTGTGCTTTTTAGCAGTAAAAGGTACCCGATCGAGCTGAGATCAAGATGGCGAGCGGAAATCTGATCGAATATCACGGGAAAAAATACTAGAGCTCAACGAAGTGAGGAAGTTCGAGAACAAAAATTTCAACCGACCAAAAGTCATCAAAAGGTCCGTCGAGATTTTTCTTGCCAACTGGGCGCCGGCGGTAAACCGTCAACCTTTCTTACCGCCGGGGGACTCGTAGAGCTTCCTCACCGTATATAATCTCGAAAAAAATTGCAGAGAACGAATAGTTTTTCAGCCTAAGCGATTTCAGACCTCTCGATGCAACAGCCGAACGCCCCTCATGCTTCTGGATCCTTTCCTGTGCGCACGAGCTCCGTAGCTCTCCTATAGCCCGAGTTACGTGGAAAATCGACAGCACCTCTCAAGATCACTCGAACAATACAAATAGTGTCGCGAATCTAGTATCAGACCGAGTTCAGACTTCTGAATGCAACAGGCGGATGCGCCTGATTTCTCCGAATCGATTCCTGTGATTACCAGCCCTGCAGCCCCCTTACAGCCCGAGGTAAGTGCAGAAAGTATACAGCACCTCTGAAGATGACTCGAAGAATACGAATAGTTTTGCGGACCTAGCTCGAGGCAGCAGACCGAGTTCAGAGCTCTGAATGCATCAGGCGGACGCGACTGATGTCTCCGAATCGATTCCAGTGATTACCAGCCCTGCCGCCACCTTACAGCTCGAGGTAAGTGCAGAAAACGGGCAGCACCTCTCAAGATCACTCGAAGAGTACGAATAGTTTGGCGGACCGCGCTCGGGCAGCACACCGAGTTCTGAGCTCTGGATTTGGCAGACGGACGCGCCTGATGTCTGCGAATCGATTTCTGCGAGTACGAGCCCTGTAGCCCCCCTACAGCCCGAGTTAAGAGCAGAAAACTCACAGCACCTCTAAAGATGACTCGAAGAATACGAATAGTTTCGCGAACCCAGCTCGGGCAGCAGACGGTGTTCAGACCTCTAGATGGAACAGAAAACGCGCCGAATGATTCGCAATCGATTTCTGTGAGAATCAGCTGTAGCTGCCCTACAGCTCGAGTTGAATACAAAATACCGACAACGTGTATCCAGATGACTCGAAACAACCGATCCCGCCGCGATGCTTTTTTGCAAAAACATTGATCCGATCGAGCTGAGATTAAGAATGCGAGCGGGAATAATATCGAATATGGTCAGAAAAAATACTAGAGCTCAAACGAATTGTTGAATTTCGAGAACAAAATTTTCAACGGACCAAAAGTCAGCAAAAGGTCCGTCGAGACTGGGCGCCGGCGGTAAACCGTCAACCTTTCTTACCGCCGGGGGACTCGTAGAGCTTCCTGACCATATATAATGTCGAAAGAAATTGCAGAGAACGAATAGTTTTTCAGCCTACGCGATGTCAGACCTCTCGATGCAACAGCCGAACGCCCCTCATGCTTCTGGATCGTTTTCTGTGCGCACGAGCTCCGTAGCTCTCCTACAGCCCGAGTTACGTGCGAAAATCGACAGCACCTCTCCAGATCACTCGAACAATACAAATAGTTTCGCGAATCTAGCTCGAGTATCAGACCGAGTTCAGACCTCTGAATGCAAGAGGCAGACGCGCCTGCTGTCTCCGAATCGATTTCTGTGATTACCAGCCCTGCAGCCCCCTTACAGCCCGAGGTAAGTGCAGAAAACCGACAGCACCTCTGAAGACGACTCGAACAATACGAATAGTTTCGCGGACCTAGCTCAGACAGCAGACCGAGCTCAGAGCTCTGAATGCGACAGGCGGACGCGACTGATGTCTCCGAATCGATTCCAGTGATTACCAGCCCTGCAGCCCCCTTACAGCTCGAGTTAAGTGCAGAAAACGGACAGCACCTCTCAAGATGACTCGAAAAATACGAATAGTTCGCGAACCTAGCTCGGGCAGCACACCGAGTTCTGAGCTCTGGATTTGGCAGGCGGACGCGCCTGATGTCTCCAAATCGATTCCTGTGAGCACGAGCCCTGTAGCCCCCCTACAGCCTGAGTTAAGTGCAGAAAACTGACAGCACCTCTCAAGATGACTCGAACAATACGAATAGTTTCGCGAACCTAGCTCGGCCAGCCGACCGAAATCAGACCTCTGGATGGAACACACGAACGCGCCTGATGATTTGCAAACGATTTCTGTGAGAATCAGCTCTGTAGCTGCCCTACAGCTCGAGTTAAGTACAAAATACCGATAACGCGTATCAAGATGACTCGAAAGAGCCGATCCCGCCGCGACGCTTTTTTGCAGAAATATTGACCCGATCGAGCTGAGATCAAGATGGCAAGCGGGAATGAGATCGAATGTGGTCGGAAAAAAACACTAGAGCTCAAACGAACTGTTGAATCTCGAGAACAAAATTTTCAACCGACCAAAAGTCAGGAAAAGGTCCGTCGAGATTTTTCTTGCCAACTAGCTCTCCAGCGCGCCGGAATTACTGGGCGCCGGAGGTAAACCGTCAACCTTTCTTACCGCCGGGGGACTCGTAGAGCTTCCTGACCATATATAATGTCGAAACAAATTGCAGAGAACGAATAGTTTTTCAGCCTAAGCGATTTCAGACCTCTCAATGCGCACGAGCTCCGTAGCTCTCCTACAGCCCGAGTTACGTGCGAAAATCGACAGCAGCTCTCAAGATCACTCGAACAATACAAATAGTTTCGCGAATCTAGCTCCAATATCAGACCGAGCTCAGACCTCTGAATGCAACAGGCGGACGCGCCTGATGTCTCCGGATCGATTCCTGTGATTACCAGCCCTGCAGCCCCTTACAGCCCGAGTTGAGTGCAGAAAAGCGACAGCACCTCTGAAGATGACTCGAACAATACGAATAGTTTCGCGGACCTAGCTCGGGCAGCACACCGAGTTCTGAGCTCTCAATGCGACAGGCGGACGCGACTGATGTCTTCGAATCGATTCCAGTGATTGCCAGCCCTGCAGCCCCTTACAGTCCGAGTTCAGTGCAGAAAACCGACAGCACCTCTGAAGATGACTCGAACAATACGAATAGTTTCGCGGACCTAGCTCGGGCAGCACACCGAGTTCTGAGCTCTGGATTTGGCAGGCGGACGCGCCTGATGTCTCCGAATCGATTCCTGTGATTACGAGCCCTGTAGCCCCCCCTACAGCCCGAGTTAAGTGCAGAAAACTGACAGCACCTCTCAAGATCACTCGAACAATACGAATAGTTTCGCGAACCTAGCTCGGAAAGCAGACTGAGTTCAGACCTCTAGATGGGACAGACGAACGCGCCTGATGATTCGCAATCGATTCCTGTGGAAATGAGCTCTGTAGCTGCCCTAGAGCTCTCGAGTTAAGTACAAAATACCGACAACGCGCATCAAGATGACTCGAAACAGCCGATCCCGCCGCGACGCTTTTTTACAGAAATATTGACCCGATCGAGCTGAGATTGAGATGGCGAGCGGGAATAAGATCGAATGTGGTCGGAAAAATACTAGAGCTCCAACGAATTGTTGAATTTCGAGAACAAAATTTTCAACCGACCAAAAGTCAGCAAAAGGTCCGTCGAGATTTTTCTTGTCAACTAGCTCTCCAGCGCGCCGGAATTACTCTTAAGCTTCCAGCAACTAGCTAAGGGAAGCTCTACGAGTTACTGGGCGCCGGCGATAAACCGTCAACCTTCCTTACCGCCGGGGGACTCGTAGAGCTTCCTGAGCATATATAATGTCGAAAAAACTGCAGAGAACGAATAGTTTTTCAGCCTAAACGATTTCAGACCTCTCGATGCAACAGCCAAACGCCCCTCATGCTTCTGGATCGTTTTCTGTGCGCACGAACTCCGTAGCTCTCCTACAGCCCGAGTTACGTGCGAAAATCGACAGCACCTCTCAAGATCACTCGAACAATACAAAAAGTTTCGCGAATCTAGCTCGAGTATCAGAGCGAGTTCAGACATCTGAATGCAACAGGCAGACGCGCCTGATGTCTCCGAATCGATTCCTGTGATAACCAGCCCTACAGCCCCCTTACAGCCCGAGTTAAGTGCAGAAAATCGACAGCACCTCTGAAGATGACTCGAACAATACGAATAGTTTCGCGGACCTAGCTCGGGCAGCAGGCCAAGTTCAGGGCTCTAAATGCGACAGGTGGACGCGACTGATGTCTCTGAATCGATCCCAGTGATTACCAGCCCTGTAGCCCCCCTACAGCCCGAGTTAAGTGCAGAAAACGGACAGCACCTCTCAAGATGACTCGACGAATACGAATAGTTTTGTGAACCTAGCTCGGGCAGCACACCGTTTTCCGAGCTCTCGGTTCGGCAGGCGGACGCGCCTGATGTCTCCGAATCGATTCCTGTGAGCACGAGCCCTGTAGCCCCCCTACAGCCCGAGTTAAGTGCAGAAAACTGTCAGCACCTCTCAAGATGACTCCAACAACACGAATAGTTTCGCGAATCTAGCTCGGGCAGCAGACCGAGTTCAGACCTCTAGATGGAACAGACGAACGCGCCTGATGATTCGCAATCGATTTCTGCGAGAATGACCTCTGTAGCTGCCCTACAGCTCGAGTTAAGTACAAAATACCGACAACGCGCATCAAGATGACTCGAAACAGCCGATCCCGCCGCGATGCTTTTTTGCAAAAATATTTACCCGATCGAGCTGAGATTAAGAAGGCGAGCGGGAAAAAGATCGAATATGGTCAGAAAAAATACTAGAGCTCAAACGAATTGTTGAATTTCGAGAACAAAATTTTCAACCGACCAAAAGTCAGCAAAAGGTCCGTCGAGATTTGTCTTGCCAATTGGAGACGGCGGTAAACCGTCAACCAGGTTTTTTTGAGTTTGAGTCAGGGCGAGGACAGCTGTGACAGCTGAGCCCTAAGACTCCCAAACGGAGCACAGGGTAGCTAGAGAGGGCACCTCTTATCATCACACTGCCGAGCCACTGAGGCATAGGCAACGGAATAGGATGCATGAACAAGGAAAAGGATGCAGTACAACATGTGAAATTGTAAAGGTGTTGGAGAGCTCCAAGCAAGATGAAATGAGCCAGCTGCTTGGATGAAAGATGCTACCCAAAATGTGATCCACGGCCATACAGAGCCGTTGTGCTGCAATCATCTCACAAAACATGACAGAAGCAGAGGCATCAAGCGAGAAAGCTTCCTCCGCCACCAACTGCCACGCCCCGTGTACACACAAATCTATACACCATCCTGCAGCACATCCCTCCACAGAGCGACCTCCGTCGAAGAATCCACGGAGGCCGTCTAGTTTTGTTTTACTCGCATGTTCAATAAGTGAGGTATGGAACGTAACGTAACTATTTTTGGTTCTGGCCAACCATGTCAGCCTGTCAGCTCTTTCGTTTCCTTCTCGATAGATCCACTTGAACATATTGTGGCCCCAACTCGGAGGCCTCATACCATACAACACAGAGATATGCTCCAGCCTGTTTTGAATGTCGCCAAGAATGTGCTTGTAGATAATATTGGATGTTGCCCAGAGACCGTTAATCCAATTCACCCCTGTGGAGGAGTCCCCAATCAATTCCATCGGTATCGAGTCCCGAGGCTCCGCATTCCACTCCGATGCATGTTCATTAATGTACGCAAGTCGTTTCTCCATCTTCTCGTCCTCCTTCCTTTGCTGCTCCTCCGTCTTCTCCCTCTCCTCCTCCTCCCTAGCATATCCCGCAGGTTGTGCATGTTTGAAATAACAGTACCCCCACGCCTCCTCCATGTTAGTAACATCCAGTGCCCGCTTCAGAAATTCTTTCCATCCCTGACGTGAAAAAGGATAACGTATGATACCAATCCTTCCCTGATACCAACTCGAAAATGCAATGGAAGTTTCTCAACGCCAGTGGTCTCCCCCCCTCATGCCGACGCGTCATTAATGGGCGATCTATCCAAGGCAGTGATGCAATGAAGGCCTGCCGTCGGTCAGTCCACTCCCCCGACCATGCAAAAATACATTCTCTAGCCTGCATATGCGAGTCCCCTGTGCTACGATGATGAGGTGGAGCCACCCGTCGCCGCTTGTTTGCAGCGATTTCCTGCGACGGCAACTCAACAGAGGAACGCTTTTGCGACAGAGAATCCTGAGATGGATGGGATGTCTTTGCACGCTTATGCATCTGGGAAATCAGATTGCGCCGATGCGCGGGTAATTGTGTCTGAGAACCAGGGAGCTCAAAGGAATCAACAGCATGCATCGTCTCACACACGTCAGGATGACTTCCCATTGATGCCGAGCACACAATACTTGGTAGCACAAATATGGGTTCATCCTGACGTTGTCTCTCGGCCGGCGGTGGCTCACACGCAGCAAAGACGTTGGGGCCAGGCTTGCCTGAAGAATCAAAAGTACCTGGAGGAATCTGCGCGGGCGTTGGGTTCAGGCGTTTCACAGCAAACGTACAGTCCTGAGCCCACTGCCACTGACGAAACAAGAATAGCTGCACAAGAGACGGCCGTCCCAATTCCAGGAGCATACGCCGCCCACGTTTGTACAAGTTGCATAAGTATATACTCCAATCCACGTCGGCAGGTTTCGGGCGGCGTACCATAGAACACAATATTTCACCTTCCCACGTGTGCAACTGTTTCAAGGTGTGGTGGTCCGCTGGCATGCCTTCAACACCGAAAAATACAAAACTACGCAACCTAGATTCATAATGCTTGATTTTCTTCTGGAAGGGCACAGCACGATTCGTATAAAACTTGCGGAACGGATTAAATCGCTTCCAACCCCGAGCCAATTTCCAAGCTTTCAACCAGGTTGTTTGCGGGCTTTGCGGCGGGGTCCTCCAGCACATGCAAGCAGCGGTGCTCCCCGCGGCCACCAGGCGAAAGTGGCTCTACCAAGCGTGTGAGACGCTATCTATAACAGACGCAATCTGCGAGATTGCGTTAATTAGCTTCGAGGCGGCCGTTAACTCACAGACCGTCACGGTTGACTCCCTATCGAGGCCAAACGCCTCCTCGGCAATCACGTGACACTGTATAGCATTTTGATGTTCTACAAAAGCCTGCAGCCACCAGCCTCCCCCAGCCCCAATCTCCGAGGTGCCTCCATCGAAGTAACCTCTCAACCCTAAAACTTTCGAAGTATATAAAGGGGCAAGATACCCGTTTCTCTTCGATGTGCGTGGGCAAGCTCTGCAGGCCCACGTGAGTTCATCAGCATAACTGTTACCCTCCCTATAAAGATGTTTGATCGGGTCAGCCCCCGCACACGCAGTTCTCAAGCAGGTGTCCGTTACAGCATCAAGAGTGTTTTGTGCCGCCTCCAAGGTGTTGTTATAGCCCATGTTCGTGCACCCCCAGTGCCCTCTTATCCATTGGACAACACACAAGCTGTCACACAGTATTTCAAATGGAAATTTATCCGACTCATAGTCAAAGATAGTCTCATTTTCAAAGTTATGAGCAATGCGACGCGCAATCTTATCATCGTTAACTCTCTTCTCCTCCTCCTCCGTACGTGCAACCGTAACTCTAGGCTTGGCCAGATAGTCAAGAATGGCGGGCAGGTGCAATATTTTGAATAACTTCTCAACGAAGATCGACCAATCTTCTTTCCCAAATATCATAGTCTCCCACCACTTCGCATTGCCAGTTTGATCCGCAATGAAGACATCTTCCCATTTTCTCCAACCGACGTATTTAGTACCACCACGCCACTCAAGAAGAGCAGCCTGAGTATCCCTCGAGCGCGCAGCGAACGCGCGACGATGAGCGGACCAGTCACCTGACGCATGCATCATGCCCAACCGCGCCTGAGAGTAGGCGTTGAGTTTGAAGGCATTCACGTTTGCGCCAGAGGGTCGTGCCTCACGCGGCTCACTAACATGACTGGAAGAGGGAGGGCCCCGCGGTCGCTCACTTCCCTGTGGAGCAGCACACGGACTATCGGCGGAAGCGATGGGGTCAACATTCACATGTGCAATACACCGTCTCTTTTGACTGCCCCTTGGCGAACACATTTCATCCCGATCTCTTTTGTCGCATGGGCGCTGGGGTTGTCTGACACGATTGGCGAGCTCCTCCTGGCTCGCAGTGAGACTCGGGCCAGAGCTCCTCTTCTCTCCCCTGGCGGCCAGACGGGTCTCCACGATTTGCCTGCGACGGTTCTTGGCCACGGGCGCGGGTTCGCTCTCACCGTCGACTGGGGGGGGCTGTGGCCGCAGGACTAACAGCGCCCTGCGATTCGCGCTGCCTGCCCCTTTCTTCCAGGAGCCTGGCGCACTCAAACAGATGCGCCACTTGCAGCGGATCGTTCAAAGGAGCTCTTATTCTGGACGCAGGCGACACACGACCAGAAGAACAGTGAGCATCCTTTTTGTTCGGCTCCAAAGGGACTCTTATACTGGGCGCAGACGACACACGACCAGAAGAACGTTGACAATCTTTTTTGTGCTCGGTCATTCCCCCGCGGCTACCAAACATAGCCGCGGATCTCTTGGGCCCAGGCGAAACACTCTGAGGCAAAGCACGAGGCGGACTATGAGAATGAATAAAGTGTGTACTGCGTGCGTGCAGCGTAGCTGTCGGAATATAACAAGGCAACTGTTCGAAATAACTTCCTCTCTCAACCTGCGGCACAGGAGACAGCGAATGAAGGTGTGCATGCTCTTCACTGTTCGTGTGCAGCGTAGCTGTCTGAATATAACTGGGCAACGCGTCGAAAGAACGGTCATCAACCTGCGGCACTGACAACAAAGAATGGGCATGTGTGGTATCTTCACTGTGAGCGTGCAGCATAGCTGTCTGAATATAGCTGGGCGCGGACTCAAAAGAACGTTGACCATCCAACTGAGGCACAGGCAATGACGAATGGACATGTGTATGAACTTGACTGTACGTGTGCAGCGAAGCTGTCGGATCAGCATGTACTCTGTCCGTGTGCAGCGTAGCTGTCGGGATATTCTGACACGCAAAGCCTCTGGCAAAGCAAGCGATGTCCTTCGCCCAGAGCCAGTTCTTGTGAATGAAGAGTTCCACCGCCGACAGAAATCCATGGTTGGCGAACTGGCCGCGTGCATACTTGAACCTCCTCTTTTGGTAAACCGTCCAATCTTCTGTCACTCCTTTCCTCCTTCCTCCGATGATGGCTAATAGCTTTCCTTCCCAGGAGAATATTTTTTGTGCCGTGATGTTGTCAGTCGTCATTCCCTCGACTGCGAAGAGTAGCTTACTCTGGATACGGAGTCGGTATCGTTGGAATCGTCTCTCAATCGGGATGCGATGACTTCTATAATATTCAACGTCAGCAAAGAAGGCACCACGGGCACGATCCAAGTTGAATTGCAGCTCACGATGCTGTGTCCAATATCTGTCCAGCCTGTAACCCACTTTGAATATGAATGGTCCGTCCACCCCGCCCGTCCTGATACTCCGATCCCAACCAATCCAATCCAAATTCTGGGTCCCTTCGAAGGTGGCTTTACACGTGTTTTCGGTCATAGGGCAGAGAAGGGCATAAATCAAAGCGGGGTCAAAACCAAGCTTCTCCATACTCTGCAACGCTAGCTTGATAGTAACGTGGTCAAACGCCTGTAGTACATCGAGGCTGGCCAGATAGAGCTTCCCCCCTTTTCCCCATTGTGCAGCATGTTGGCAAAGATGTTTGGTAAACGACGTAACCTCTGAAACCTTCCTGAACTGCACAAACCCACACATGTTAAGAGAGTGTTTGATATTCACCAGGTGTTGTTCCCCTTTAATGACTAGGACATGGTTGTACCACTTCTGGACCAGGCTCAGGAGGCAGATCGCCCTAGTCTCCGAAAGCTCCTGGATGGACGGCGCCTTCGGGATGAGAGTCACCAGAAACCTCTTCCAATCCGAGGGGACCTGTTGACGACGATTGGCGATCTGGCAGAAATGATGTCGGATAGTCTTGAGGCTGGCAAAGGGGATGAGCTGCAGCATCTCCCGTGTCACTTGGTCGGGTCCAGCCGCCCCACTCTTGAGGCGAGCCCTCGCTCGCAAGATGTCATGCATGGTGATGCTCACGCACTGGGACTGGTTGAGCTTCGATGCCAGACCTTCCAGAATAGACTGCACCTCCCTCCTCGCCCCGTAGTCCTCCACCCTGTCTTTCAAGTACCTCCCAATTTCCACCTGTTTGGCCTCGACATCGTAAGTAAGTTCCCACTCCCCCGTCATATTTTTGACTTTAAGTGCCTGTGCTTGTGTACTTAGTTTGCGCTGTTCAATTTTGTGTTTGTATTCGAGCATGTCGGCATCATATTGTTTTCGTAGAGGTTTGATCAATCCCCGAAGACTCCTGACTTCATTCTGGCATCGAAGTTCTCTGGGCCAAAGAGCGCGCCGTAACAGCCGTTCGAGCGTCCATAGACGTTCCGGCCTCACAGGTGCACGAAGTGCGGCCACCTGGCGGCTAGGGATACTTGCCGCCGTATCTGCGATGATCTGGCTGAGTGTGCCCCTGCCCTGCCTCCTCTGCTCGCCCTCCTCCTCCTTCACGGGTTTCACGTCCCTTTCGATGTCCTCCTCCTCCTCCTCTTCAATCAAAGACTGTAATGGGCGATACCGAGATCCTGCATATTGAAACTGCCGTGACAGGGCACGGTCGAAGCTGGCAGCAGCCGCAACAGGGTCGACGGGTTCCCATTGATGCAGGGCAGCTCGCTTCCTATGTTTGCAGCGTCGCCGTCTTCCCACAGCAACCGCAAGGTGCACTAGTTTGTGGTCGCTGATCTCCTGGATTGTAGCCGATCTCCCTGGGGCCCGAATCCACTCAGCAGTAGTCCCCGAGTCGAATTGATCAGAAGCACTGATGCCTATATAGTCGAGCACCGCCTCCCCACGGGGTGCTGCCCTACCGCGCCAAGTCGCACAGCGAGGGCCAAACGTGTTTGCCAGCCGTATTCGATGCACACTGCAAAACTCAGTAAACAAGAACCTCATATCCTCCAATTGTTTCTTCCTCACACCCTCCCTTCCTCCTCTGAAGAGAACCTCCACCTCTTCCTTCACTCCCATACCATTGATAGCACGGCCGTTGGCGATAATATTAGGAGCCATCTCAACGCTGGCATCCGTAAACAAGATAAGCATGTCTGGCTGCTCTGGGTGACGTCTGCGATACTCTCTGATCCTCCTCTTCACCTCCTCCAAAACTTGACTGAATTCCCTCACCCCCTCATCCTTATCATCTGCAGATGGCGAATACAAGCAAACAATAGCGGCTGGCCTGAACCATGCAATGACGAACCTTGGTCCGCGCTCAATGTCACGTAGCAGAGCCTTCCATGGGCCCTTCCACAAAATAGCTGCTTTCTTACACGACGAGCGTTCCATATGCCACCCATCCCCAGCAAGAATCTTTTGACTGTCCGTGAAACTGGGCCTCCTGGAGCCCCATCAAGAAAATGCCTCTGTCGTTGGCAGCATCTAGGATAGCTTTTGGAGAACTGTGGACCTCTTTTCTCGATATTCCATGTGCCCACTCTGGCAATCCACTCATGTCATTCCGCCCTCAGATCAGCTTGGAGCTGTGCCGTGTTGATGGCTGGATCCAAGACGGCCAGAGCGGGCAGGATCTCATAGTTCGTTGCTGGGTTAAAAACTGCGATGACCTTACCATTTGTGGTGTCGTTGGGGAGTGCGCCCCAGAAGTGTGTCGTAGGTGGTCCCAGCTCCGCTCGAACAATGATCCCCAGGGCCGCATTGACATGGCGTCTGAAGATGTTATGGAACTTACCCGCGCAGTTTACATGCGGTTGTTTGTGTGGGGCCGCCTCAACAATGACTTTGATACCCCCCTGCGCCTCTGTAGCCTGTCTGGCCACTTCAGTCAATGTTTTCCTAGTTCCACTATGCACTGCCGCAAGGAGTCTTTGGCGCATATCCCACAATATTCTGGAATCGGTCCCCATGGTGAAAAAGATTCTAATGCGACTGTATCCGAATGTGCGTCCATCATTTTCTTCTTGAGTACGCGGTGTGTCAATCCTGCCTTCCGCCGAGGTGCTGGCGACGATCGGAGAAAGGACAATCTCATTGAGGATATCATTTACCTGTGATTGTGTCAACATCTGGCGGCCTCGTTGCTCATAGTTTTTCCAGTCCGTCACCCAGCCCTTGATTTCAATGAAAGACGGGTTCCAGGTAGCACGAGTAAAGGCCCCAGACATCCGAGATGACACACCATTGCTGGACCCTGACTCCGATCTAGTTTGGAGTGTGTTGAATTATGTTATCAGTGCTGACAAAGATGCTGCATTTTCTGTAATCTCGCGCCGCATTGAAGCAATAGAGGCCGCGTGCGTCGCCAGTGTCGCCTCCATGGGGGCCAGGCGTGCCGTGAGGGTCTCGTTCAGTTGTACCCTTTGGGCATCAATCATCGCACTCTGAGCGCCAGCCCACCATGCAGGGGGCTTGTCATCCGTTCTGTCACCACTGCGGCTCCTCTGGTCCCCACCTCTTCGCCTGCTGTCGACCAGGCCCGAGACAGGTGGCTGTGCCCGCTGGGGGCCGAAGGGTCCAGCCGCTGTATTCTCCTCCATCCTGAGATCTGGGAAATCAAGGGAAGAAAGCGCACTGTCACCGTCGATGCTGTGGAACTCACCTACGGCTGATTAGCACACTGGGGGGTAGCTTTCTACTTTCCCACGAGGGGCTTCTCTGAGTATTCCACGCCGTCTTTGCAAATGATAGAAAGGATGTGTACTCCGACAATCAAAGAATGATAGCGTCCTCCTGCAATCTCGACCTGCAATGAATGTGTACGGTACTCAGGCAAAATACACTCTGCAGCAACGCGTACGGTAACAGGAACCAACAGAGAATGAGTGTGTACGGTACTCAGGCAACATACACTCTGCAGTAACGCGTACGGTAGAGGAAACCAAGGAAAGCAGCACGGCACAATGCCGCTCGAGACGAGGTCCCCGGCGGGAGCCCCCAGCCGCCAGACCCCTGAGGAGGGAGGCAACCAGGTCACCGCCGGGAACCTCGTAGATCTCTTTTCTTGCACGGCGATCTTCGGAACACATAGAGAAAGCTTCTGGAGTGAGAAACAGAAAACTCGAAAAATCACGTTTTTCTGTTTTTATCCAACGTCGGTTCCGCCAAGTGTTTTTAAGTAATACTGCACCTACGGACCTGAAAATTTTACTGGCAGACGCGGCATAACCCACTACAGGTGCGAAAAACCTGGTTTCTCAAAATGAATTGTCAAATATCTTTCAAATCTTCGCAAAACGAACCGGAAGTTAACACTTTGTCCTTTCTGGCCGGGTCGACCAACTGGGCGCCTGCGGTAAACCGTCAACCTTTCCTACCGCCGGGGGACTCGTAGAGCTTCCTGACAATATATAATGTCGCAAAAAAATGCAGAGAACGATGCAACAGCCGAACGCCCCCGATGCTTCTGGATTGTCTTCTGTACGAGCTCTGCAGCTCTCCTACAGCCCGAGCTACGCGCGTAAATCGACAGCACCTCTGAAGATGACTCGAACAACACGAATAGTTTGACAAACCTAGCTCGAGTATCAGACCCAGTTCAGACCTCTCAATGCGACAGGCGGACGCGTCTGATGTTCGAATCGATTACTGTGATTACCAGCCCTGCAGCCCCCCTACAGCCCGAGTCTTGTGCAGAAAACCGACAGCACCTCTCAGGATGACTCGGAGAATACGAATAGATTCGCGGACCTAGTTCGAGCAGCAGACCGAGCTCGGAGCTCTGGATTCGACAGAATGCGCGCCTCATGTCTCCAAATCGATTCCTGGGACTACGAGCACTGTAGCACCCGACAGCCCGAGTTCAGTACAGAAAACCGACAGCACCTCTCAAGATAACTCGAAGAATACAAATAGTTTCGTCATTCTAGATCGGGCAGCAGACCGAGTTCAGAGCTCTGAATTGAACAGGCGAACGCGACTCATCATTCTGAATTGGTTTCTGTCAGTATCAGCTCTGTAACTGTCCTATAGCTCGAGTTAAATACAGAAAACCGAGAGCGCCTATCAAGATGATTCGAATAATACGAACAGGTTTGCGGACCTAGCTCGGCTAGAAAATCGAGTTCAGACCTCTGGACGCAACAGACGGACGCGCCTGATCATTCTGGATCGATAGGGCGAGCTGACCAGCTCTGTAGCTGTCCTGTATCTCGAGTTAAGTCCAATATACCGAGAGCGCGTATTAAGATGACTCCAAACGACCGATCCCGCCAGTGTGCTTTTTGGCAGTAAAAGGTACCCGATCGAGCTGAGATCAAGATGCCGAGCGGGAATAAGATCGAATATCACGGGAAAAAATACTAGAGCTCAAACGAATCGAAGAATTTCGAGAATCAAATTTTCAACCGACCAAAAGTCACCAAAAGGTCCGTCGATATTTTTCTTGCCAACTAGCTCTCCAGCGCCCCGGAATTACTGGGCGCCGGCGGTGAACCGTCAACCTTCCTTACCGCCGGGGGACTCGTAGAGCTTCCTGACCATACATAATATTGCAGGGAACGAATAGTTTTTCAGCCTAAGCGATTTCAGACCTCTCGATGCAACAGCTGAACGCCCCTCGTGCTTCTGGATCGTTTTCTGTGCGCACGAGCTCCGTAGCTCTCCTACAGCCCGAGCTACGTGCGAAAATCGACAGCACCTCTCAAGATCACTCGAACAATACGAATAGTTTCGCGAATCTAGCTGGAGTATCAGACCAAGTCCAGACCTCTGAATGCAACAGGCGGACGCGCCTGATCTCTCCTAATCGATGCCCAGCCCTGCAGCCCCGTTACAGCCCGAGTTAAGTGCAGAAAACCGACAGCACCTCTCAAGATGACTCGAACAATACGAATAGGTTCGCGGACCTAGCTCGAGCAGCAGACCGAGTTCAGAGCTCTGAATGCGACAGGCGGACGCGACTGATGTCTCCGAATCGATCCCTGTGGTTACCAGCCCTGCAGCCCCCTTACAGCTCGAGTTAAGTACAGAAAGCTGACAGCACCTCTCAAGATGACTCGAAGAATACAAATAGTTTTGCAGACCTAGCTCGGGCAGCACACCGAGTTCTGAGCTCTAAATTTGGCCGGCGGACGCGCCTGATGTCTCCGAATTGATTTCTGTGAGTACGAGCCCTCAAGCCCGCTACAGCCCGAGTTAAGTGCAGAAAACTGACAGCACCTCTCAAGATGACTCGAACAATACGAATAGTTTCGCGAACCTAGCTCGGGCAGCAGACCGAGTTCAGACCTCTGGATGGAACAGACGAGCGCGGCTGATGATTCGCAATCGATTTCTGTGAGAATGAGCTCTGTAGCTGCCCTACAGCTCGAGTTAAGTACAAAATACCGACAACGCGTATCAAGAGGACTCGAAACAGCCGATCCCGCCGCGACGCTTTTTTGCAGAAATATTTACCCGATCGAGCTGAGATTAAGATGACGAGCGGGAATAAGATCGAATATGGTCAGAAAAATACTAGAGCTGAAACGAATTGCTGAATTTCGAGAACAAAATTTTCAACCGACCAAAAGTCACCAAAAGGTCCGTCGAGATTTTTCTTGCCAACTGGGCGCCGGCGGTAAACCGTCAACCTTTCTTACCGCCGGGGGACTCGTAGAGCTTCCTGTCAACATAATGTCGAAAAAAATACACAGAAAAAATGCTTTTTTTCAGCCCAAGCAATTTTAGACCTCTCGGATGCAACAGCCGAACGCCCCCGATGCTTCTGGATTGTCTTCTGTACGAGCTCTGTAGCTCTCCTACAGCCCGAGTTACGTGCGTAAATCGACAGCACCTCTCAAGATGACTCGAACAATACGAATAGTTTGGCAAACCTAGCTCGAGGATCAGACCGAGTTCAGATCTCTGCATGCGACAGGCGGACGCGTCTGATGTCTCTGAATCGATTCCTGTGATTACCAGGTCTGCAGCCCCCCCTACAGCCCGAGTTAAGTGCAGGAAACCGACAGCGCCTCTCAGGATGACTCGAACAATACGAATAGTTTCGCGGACCTAGTTCGGGCAGCAGACAGAGTTCGGAACTCTGGATTCGAAAGGCGGACGCGCCTGATGTCTCCGAATCGATTCCTGTGACCACCAGCACTGTAGCCCCCCCCCCCAGCCCGAGTTGAGCGCAGAAAACCAAGAGCACTTCTCAAGATGACTCCAACAATACGAATAGTTTCGCGATTCTAGATCGGGCAGCAGACCGAGTTCAGAGCTCTTGATCCAACAGACAAATGCGACTGATGATTCTGAATCGGTTTCTGTAAGTATCAGCTCTGTAGCTGTCCTATAGCTCGAGTTAAGTACAGAAAACGGAGAGCGTCTGTCAAGATGACTCGAATAATACGAATAGGTTTGCGGACCTAGCTCGGCTAGCAGACCGAGTTCAGACCTCTAGATTCAACAGGCGAACGCGCCTGATCATGCTGAATCGACTAGCTGTGCTTACCGACTCTGTAGCTGTTCTGGAGCTCGAGTTATGTTCAGAAAACCGTCATCGCGTGTCAAGATCACTCGAAATGGCCGATCCCGCCCGTGTGCTTTTTGGCAGTAAAAGGTACCCGATCGAGCTGAGATCAAGACGGCGAGCGGGAATAAGATCGAATATCACGGGAAAAAATACTAGAGCTCTAACGAATGTTCAAATTTTGAGAACAAAATTTTCAACCGACCAAAAGTCAGCAAAAGTTCCGTCGAGATTGTTCTTGCCAACTAGCTCTCCAGCGCCCCGGAATTACTGGGCGCCGGCGGTGAACCGTCAACCTTCCTTACCGCCGGGGGACTCGTAGAGCTTCCTGACAATATATAATGTCGAAAAAAATGCAGAGAACGAATAGTTTTTCAGCCCAAGCGATTTCAGACCTCTCGATGCAACAGCCGAACGCCCCCCGATGCTTCTGGATTCTCTTCTGTACGAGCTCTGTAGCTCTCCTACAGCCCGAATTACGTGCGTAAATCGACAGCACCTCTCAAGATGACTCGAACAAAACGAATAATTTGGCAAACCCAGCTCGAGTATCAGACCGAGTTCAGACCTCTGAATGCGACAGGCGGACGCGTCTGATGTCTCTGAATCGATTCCTGTGATTACCAGCCCTGCAGCCACCCTACAGCCCGAGTTAAGTGCAGAAAGCCGACAGCATCTTTCAAAATGACTCGAACAATACAAGAATTTCGCAGACCGAGTTCGGGCAGCAGACCGAGTTCCGACCTCTGGATTCCACAGGCGGACGCGTCTGATGTCTCCAAATCGATTGCAGTCACCACCAGCACTGTAGCCCCTCCTACAACCCGAGTTAAGTGCAGAAAACCGACAGCACCTCTCAAGATGACTCGAACAATACGAAAAGTTTCGCGATTCTGGATCGGGCAGCAGACCGAGTTCAGAGCTCTGGATTCAACAGACAAACGCGACTGATGATTCTCAAGCGGTTCCTGTAAGCATCAGCTCTGCAGCTGTCCTATAGCTCGAGTTAAGTACAGAAAACCGAGAGCATCTCTCAAGATGACTCGAATAATACGAACTGGGCGCCGGCGGTAAACCGTCAACCTTTCTTACCGCCGGGGGACTCGTAGAGCTTCCTGACAATATAATGTCGGAAAAAATTTCAGAGAACGAACAGTTTTTTCAGCCCAAGCGATTTCAGACCTTTCGATGCAACAGCCGAACGCCCCTGATGTTGGATTCTCTTCTATACGAGCTATGTAGCTCTCCTACAGCCCGAGTTACGTGCGTAAATCGACAGCACCTCTCAAGATGACTCGAACAAAACGAATGATTTGGCAAACCCAGCTCGAGTATCAGACCGAGTTCAGACCTCTGAATGCGACAGGCGGACGCGTCTGTGACTCCGAATCGATTCCTGTGATTACAGGCCCTGCAGCCCCCCTGCAGCCCGAGTTAAGTGCAGAAAACCGACAGCACCTCTCAGAATGACTCGAACAATACGAATAGTTTCGCGAACCTAGTTCGAGTATCAGACCGAGTTCAGAGCTCTGGATTCGACAGACGGACGCGCCTGATGTCTCCGAATCGATTCCTGAGGTTACCAGCCCTGTAGAACCCCTACAGCCTGAGTTAAGTACAGAAAACCGACAACACCTCTCAAGATGACTCGAACAACACAAATAGTTTTGTGATTCTAGATCGGGCAGCAGACCGAGTTCAGAGCTCTGGACTCAACAGACAACGCGACTGATATGCTGAATCGGTTTATGTAAGCATCAGCTCTGCAGCTGTCATATAGCTCAAGTTAAGTACAAAACACCGAGAGCGCCTGTCAAGATGACTCAATAATACGAATAGGTTTTCGGACCTAGCTCGGCTGGCAGACCGAGTTCAGACCTCTGGATGCAACAGGCGAACGCGCCTGATCATTCTGAATCGATTAGCTGTGCTTACCAGCTCTGTAGCTCTTCTATAGCTCTAGTTATGTTCAGAAAACCGCCACCGCCTGTCAAGATGACCCGAAACGGCCGATCCCTCCTGCCTGCTTTTTGGCAGTAAGGTACCCGATCGAGCTGAGATCAAGATGGCGAGCGGGAATAAGATCGAATATCACTGGAAAAATACTAGAGCTCTAACGAATGTTCAAATTTCGCCGGCGGTAAACCGTCAACCTTTCTTTTTTTTCTGGGGAGGCTGACCAGGCACCGAGCGCCCCAGCGCCCGTTAAGTGCCTACCTAGTCTCTCTGCAGCTGGAGGTCTTGGGCCACCTGGGCTGCGGCCCGCAAGAGGCCCTCGAGACCCGAAAGCTCAGCGTCAGTGATACTGCTATGGGAGGGGAGTGCCTGTGCACAACGCCCTACTACTTCCCATATGATTGGACAAGGAGAGGAGGCTTGGGGGAAGAGGGAGACTACACGAGCTCTCTTATCTCTATGCTCAGGGTCAGGGTAAGGGTCATGGAATCGAGGGATATATCCAATCTGCAGAAACCAACCAACGCCCACACCTTGGGCACACACTCCGCCGTCGAAGGATCCGCGGAGGCCAATAACTCGAAAGTTGTCTTGGACATCAGGACGAAAGATATGGTGGTGGAACAGCTCTCTGAATATCTGGCCTTCCCGTGCTAAGTGGGTAAGTTCATCAGCTACTGTATTACTCTCTCGATATATGTGTCGAATGAAGTCGTTGCCCCATGAGGGGGGTCGTATTCCTTCCTCCTCCAACTCTTCCAAAAGAGAAATAATATTTGCCACCCGCCTACGATAAGAAGCCCCATCTCCTCCTTCTCCTCCCTCAACCTTCCAGAGACCATTGATCCAGTTACAGATAAGAAGCGAATCGCCCGTCAGCTCAAGACCGATCCCATCATCACTCAGATCCCAAGTCGGCTCCTGTTCATTGTTCGAGGCCAATCTCTGGGCCAGCTTCTCGGACTCCTTCGCCGACAACGGACGAGCCAACATCTCCTCCCCCCTCTCCTTTATGTAGTCTCCTCGTCCTCCAGTTCCTCCACGGACAACAAACAAGTCAAACAGAGACCCCAAAGTACAAGCTTCCAGGAACTGCCTGCAATACTGAACGAAGTCAGAGTAAGAGAAAGAGCACGCCCTCCACCACCGATCCTCCAGATTCACAAACGAGGGAAATATCGTCTGGAACATGAAACACCAAGGATGTTCACCCGTCGCCTGCCCCTTAGTACTGCCTAATCGTGTCAGTTTCGAGGCCTCCTTCCACTTCCACTGGGAACGCAATATTTTGACTCAAGTGTCCTTTTCTCCTCCCACCTCGGGGTACAGCACATCAGAAGCCGGCGTGCGTCACGATGCGCACGAGGATACACCGTCTGTTGTCCAGGTCCAGGAACAGCCACCCTCCGACGTTTCGGGGGGGGCCTGGGGGAATCCCTAGGCCCCCCCCGCTCACAGGGAACTTCAATATCTCGAGAAGAAGAGGCCCTGTCAGAGGGCATAGCAGAAGAGACCATCCCATGCATATCTGAAGAGACAGCGCCCATCCCATTCGTATCTGAGAAGACTGCGCCCATCCCATTGGTAACTGCAGAGACAGCACCCATCCCACTGGTAACTGAAGAGACTCCCACCATCCCATTAGTAACTGAAGAGACCACACCCATCCCACTGGTAACTGGAGAGACCATCCCATGCATATCAGAAGAGACCACACCCATCCCATTCGTATCAGAAGAGACCGCACCCATCCCACTAGTAACTGAAGAGACAGCCCCCATCCCATTGGTAACTGAAGAGACCTCCACCATCCCATTGGTAACTGAAGAGCCCGCGACCATCCCTGGGCTCAGCTCCGACTCAGGAATCTGATATCCGCTGTCGACATTAGCTCCGAAATATGATGCTATGTCAGCTCCAAGCTGCCACAAAGAATAAAGAACTCTCTGCACTGCACTCTGGCACTTTGCTTCAAAGAACATCCGTCTAGCAATTCTGAGTCGAGCTGGCTTCCAAACTACCCAACTTTCGGAGGCTGGCTTTTGGGGTGACGTCATCTGGTAAAGACAATTTCCCTCAAAGACATTCAGGCTCTGCAAGGAGTCCCTGTCCCAACTAATACCTTGACTTCCATAAATGAGAATGCTCTGAACCCGAGTGATATAACTCCTACACTTGGCCGAAAACGGGACTGCCTTTGATCTAAAATAGGCTGCATGCGCATGGAAGGCTCGTCGCGCGGCCCCGATCCGTCGCCGAAGGTCCTGGTGCGCCTCCCTATAGCTACAGTATATGCTGTTCCCCAAGACATTCATCTCGTCAACTACTTTGAACGGCACCATCTGATCCTGAACCCGAACCAGGATAGGATGTTTTGGCTTCTCCGAGAAACCGATAAACGCGACCTCGAGCGACTCGATCTTCCATTCGAATCCCCATCCCCGCAGAGTCTCTGTCATGTCTCCTACCTGTCGCCTAAACTCCTCCTCCGAAGATCCCAAGATAAAGATATTGTCGGCATATAGCAAGTGGTGTACAGGAACCGAGGCCGAAACTTCTCCCACCGAATTTGGATCCAGACAATGAAACCCAATCCCCTGCTCATCCCAAAGCTTAAATAAAGGAGCCCACATCGCAACAACTATCAGGTTCCACAAGGAGGGGCTGTCGTTCCCACCTGTCCTGATGTGGGTATCGATTCCCACATTCGGCAGCTGCAGGCCCTGGAAGAGAAGCGAAGTGACCTCGCACGGCATAGGCACGAGCACACCGTACTGGAGCCAGGGAGGGATAGAGAGGACGTCGAACGCACGTTTGACCGTCGAGATTTTCGTGTTCTGGAAAGCTTGTTTCACATCCGCTGACCCAAGAACCAGGCGTCGATCCTTCCCCCACTGTGAGGCGTGTTGTGCTGCTGCCTTAAGTCCTGCAAATATCTCAGTGCATGATCTTTTGGGAACGAAACCGAATAACGATGCATGAGTGCCAGCCTGGAGACAATATGGTTCAAGCATGATCGAGAGACAAGTACTGTACCACTTCTTAAAGATACTCTCCACAGAAATACGTCTCGTATCAGAAACATCGCATATCGGATAAGATTTGGGAAGTAACGTCGTCAATGTTTGATGCCAAGAAGATGGAGGTACAACAATGCCACGTAAGATATCACAAAATAATCGCTTGATAGTGCGAACGGCTCTCCACGGAAGCGCTTTGATTACTTCTGCCCCCACCCCGTCGGGTCCCGTGGCTTTTCCAGGGTTGAGTCGAGCTCGGGCCCGAAGGACCACCGCCATCGTGAGCGTCGCCTCCTGGGGTCTGGGGGACCCCTGGAGCTCCTCCCTGAGGCCCTGGACAATCTTGATCGACCGCAGACGCTCCTCCTCATCCTCGCAGACCTCCTTCAACTTCATCATCTCCTCCATCCACCTCTCCCTGTCCACGCTCTCCTCCCCCTCAATCTTCACCGCCTTCAAAGCTGCTTTACGTGGACGCTCCGCTTCCCATTCCAGCTTTGCTCGTTTGAATTTTCTGGCTTCCCGATCTCTTTTTCTGCGTAGAAGTCGATAGGCTAACGTCCCCCTCTCCGCCCTCCTCCGGTAGACCTGCACATCCAAGGACCGCAGCAATTCCGATCGTTCAGGGGCTCGAGCTGGGCGCTTCGGGGTACATTCGGTGGCCGACGCACACGAATAGATAACACTCTCTGCCTGACACATAAGTTGGCACGAAAATAGATTGGCATCCAACAACTGGCGACACGATCGACGAGCAGACAAGTTGAGTGGGTCCCAGCCTTTTAGGGTTCGAGCACGTCGTGAGAGATTCCGTCTCGCCAACTCCCTGGAAGCCACTCTCAGAGAAGCTCGAACAAGGGCATGATCTGATAATCTCATCACGGCTCCCTGCTGCTGTCCTACGTACAGAAACTCAACCGAGCACCCCGACACCTGCGATCCATGAGGAACAACCTTTCTTACCGCCGGGGGACTCGTAGAGCTTCCTGACAACATATAATGTCGAAAAAAATACACCGAAAAAAATAGTTTTCAGCCCAAGCAATTTTAGACCTCTCGGATGCAACAGCCGAACGCCCCCGATGCTTCTGGATTGTCTTCTGTACGAGCTCTGTAGCTCTCCTACAGCCCGAGTTACGTGCGTAAATCGACAGCACCTCTCAAGATGACTCGAACAATACGAATAGTTTGGCAAACCTAGCTCGAGTATCAGACCGAGTTCAGACCTCTGCATGCGACAGGCGGACGCGTCTGATGTCTCTGAATCGATTCCTGTGATTACCAGCCCTGCAGCCCCCCTACAGCCCGAGTTAAGTGCAGGAAACCGACAGCACCTCTCAGGATGACTCGAACAATACGAATAGTTTCGCGGACCTAGTTCGGGCAGCAGACAGAGTTCGGAGCTCTGGATTCGAAAGGCGGACGCGCCTGATGTCTCCGAATCGATTCCTGTGACCACCAGCACTGTAGCCCCCCCCCCAGCCCGAGTTGAGTGCAGAAAACCAAGAGCACTTCTCAAGATGACTCCAACAATACGAATAGTTTCGCGATTCTAGATCGGGCAGCAGACCGAGTTCAGAGCTCTTGATCCAACAGACAAATGCGACTGATGATTCTGAATCGGTTTCTGTAAGTATCAGCTCTGTAGCTGTCCTATAGCTCGAGTTAAATACAGAAAACGGAGAGCGTCTGTCAAGATGACTCGAATAATACGAATAGGTTTGCGGACCTAGCTCGGCTAGCAGACCGAGTTCAGACCTCTAGATTCAACAAGCGAACGCGCCTGATCATGCTGAATCGATTAGCTGTGCTTACCGACTCTGTAGCTGTTCTGGAGCTCGAGTTATGTTCAGGAAACCGTCATCGCGTGTCAAGATCACTCGAAATGGCCGATCCCGCCCGTGTGCTTTTTGGCAGTAAAAGGTACCCGATCGAGCTGAGATCAAGACGGCGAGCGGGAATAAGATCGAATATCACGGGAAAAGATACTAGAGCTCTAACGAATGTTCAAATTTTGAGAACAAAATTTTCAACCGACCAAAAGTCAGCAAAAGTTCCGTCGAGATTGTTCTTGCCAACTAGCTCTCCAGCGCCCCGGAATTACTGGGCGCCGGCGGTGAACCGTCAACCTTCCTTACCGCCGGGGGTCTCGTAGAGCTTCCTGACAATATATAATGTCGAAAAAAATTGCAGAGAACGAATAGTTTTTCAGCCCAAGCGATTTCAGACCTCTCGATGCAACAGCCGAACGCCCCCCGATGCTTCTGGATTCTCTTCTGTACGAGCTCTGTAGCTCTCCTACAGCCCGAATTACGTGCGTGAATCGACAGCACCTCTCAAGATGACTCGAACAAAACGAAAAATTTGGCAAACCCAGCTCGAGTATCAGACCGAGTTCAGACCTCTGAATGCGACAGGCGGACGCGTCTGATGTCTCCGAATCGATTCCTGTGATTACCAGCCCTGCAGCCACCCTACAGCCCGAGTTAAGTGCAGAAAGCCGACAGCATCTTTCAAAATGACTCGAACAATACAAGAATTTCGCAGACCGAGTTCGGGCAGCAGACCGAGTTCCGAGCTCTGGATTCCACAGGCGGACGCGTCTGATGTCTCCAAATCGATTGCAGTCACCACCAGCACTGTAGCCCCCCCTACAGCCCGAGTTAAGTGCAGAAAACCGACAGCACCTCTCAAGATGACTCGAACAATACGAACAGTTTCGCGATTCTGGATCGGGCAGCAGACCGAGTTCAGAGCTCTGGATTCAACAGACAAACGCGACTGATGATTCTCAAGCGGTTCCTGTAAGTATCAGCTCTGTAGCTGTCCTATAGCTCGAGTTAAGTACAGAAAACCGAGAGCATCTCTCAAGATGACTGGAATAATACGAACTGGGCGCCGGCGGTAAACCGTCAACCTTTCTTACCGCCGGGGGACTCGTAGAGCTTCCTGACAATATATAATGTCGAAAAAATTGCAGAGAACGAACAGTTTTTCCAGCCCCAGCGATTTCAGACCTTTCGATGCAACAGCCGAACGCCCCTGATGTTGGATTCTCTTCTATACGAGCTATGTAGCTCTCCTACAGCCCGAGTTACGTGCGTAAATCGACAGCACCTCTCAAGATGACTCGAACAATACGAATAGTTCGGCAAACCTAGCTCGAGTATCAGACCGAGTTCAGACCTCTGAATGCAATAGTGGGACGCGTCTGTGACTCCGAATCGATTCCTGTGATTACAGGCCCTGCAGCCCCCCTGCAGCCCGAGTTAAGTGCAGAAAACCGACAGCACCTCTCAGAATGACTCGAACAATACGAATAGTTTCGCGAACCTAGTTCGGGCAGCAGACCGAGTTCAGAGCTCTGGATTCGACAGACGGACGCGCCTGATGTCTCCGAATCGATTCCTGAGGTTACCAGCCCTGTAGCACCCCTACAGCCTGAGTTAAGAACAGAAAACCGACAACACCTCTCAAGAGGACTCGAACAACACAAATAGTTCTGTGATTCTAGATCGGGCAGCAGACCGAGTTCAGAGCTCTGGACTCAACAGACAACGCGACTGATATGCTGAATCGGTTTATGTAAGTATCAGCTCTGTAGCTGTCATATAGCTCAAGTTAAGTACAAAAAACCGAGAGCGCCTGTCAAGATGACTCGAATAATACGAATAGGTTTTCGGACCTAGCTCGGCTGGCAGACCGAGTTCAGACCTCTGGATGCAACAGGCGAACGCGCCTGATCATTCTGAATCGATTAGCTGTGCTTACCAGCTCTGTAGCTCTTCTATAGCTCGAGTTATGTTCAGAAAACAGCCACCGCCTGTCAAGATGACCCGAAACGGCCGATCCCGCCTGCCTGCTTTTTGGCAGTAAAAGGTACCCGATCGACCTGAGATCAAGATGGCGAGCGGAAATAAGATCGAATATCACGGGAAAAAATACTAGAGCTCTAACGAATGTTCAAATTTTGAGAACAAAACTGGGCGCCGGCGGTAAAACGTCAACCTTTCTTACCGCCGGGGGACTCGTAGAGCTTCCTGACAACATATAATGTCGAAAAAAATTACACCGAAAAAAAAAGTTTTTCAGCCCAAGCAATTTCAGACCTCTCGGTTGCAACAGCCGAACGCCCCCGATGCTTCTGGATTGTCTTCTGTACGAGCTCTGTAGCTCTCCTACAGCCCGAGTTACGTGCGTAAGTCGACAGCACCTCCCAAGATGACTCGAACAATACGAATAGTTTGGCAAACCTAGCTCGAGTATCAGACCGAGTTCAGATCTCTGCATGCGACAGGCGGACGCGTCTGATGTCTCTGAATCGATTCTTGTGATTACCAGCCCTGCAGCCCTCCCTACAGCCCGAGTTAAGTGCAGGAAACCGACAGCACCTCCCAGGATGACTCGAACAATACGAATAGTTTCGCGGACCTAGTTCGGGCAGCAGACAGAGTTCGGAGCTCTGGATTCGAAAGGCGGGCGCGCCTGATGTCTCCGAATCGAATCCAGTGATTACCAGCCATGCAGCCCCCCTACAGCCCGAGTTAAGTGCAGAGAACCGACAGCATCTCTCAAGATGACTCGAACGATACGAATAGTTTCGCGATTCTAGATCGGGCATCAAACCGAGTTCAGAGCTCTGGATTCAACAGACAACGGCCACTGATGATTCTGAATCAGATTCTGTACGCACCAGCTCTGTAGCTGTCCTGTAGCTCGAGTTAAGTACAGAAAACCGCGAGCGTCTGTCAAGATGACTCGAATAATACGAATAGGTTTGCGGACCTAGCTCGGCTAGCAGACCGAGTTCAGACCTCTGGGTTCAACAGGCGAACGCGCCTGATCATTCTGAGTCGATTAGCTGTGCTTACCAGCTCTGTAGCTGTACTAAAGCTCGAGTACCTCGTAGAGCTTCCCTTAGCAAGTTATTGCTGGAAGCTTAAGAGTAATTCCGGGGCGCTGGAGAGCTAGTTGGCTCGAAAAATCTCGACGGAACTTTCGATGATTTTTGGTCGGTTGAACAATTTTGTTCTCAAAATTTGAACATTCGTTAGAGCTCTAGTATTTTTTCTCCCGCTCGCCATCTTGATCTCAGCTCGATCGGGTACCTTTTACTACCAAACAGCACACGGGCGGGATCGGCAGTTTCGAGTCATCTTGACACGCGCTGTCGGTATATTGGACTTAACTCGAGATACAGGACAGCTACAGAGCTGGTAAGCACAGCTAATCGATTCAGAATGATCAGGCGCGTTTGCCTGTTGAATCCAGAGGTCTGAACTCGGTCTGCTAGCCGAGCTAGGTACGCAAAACTATTCGTATTATTCGAGTCATCTTGTGAAGCGCTCTGGGTTTTCTGTACTTAACTCGAGCTATAGGACTGCTACAGAGCTGATACTTACAGAAACCGATTCAGAATCATCAGTCGCGGTTGTCTGTTGAATCTGGAGCTCTGAACTCGGTTTTCTGCCCGATCTAGAATCGCAAACTATTCGTATTGTTCAAGTCATCTTGAGAAGTGCTGTCGGTTTTCTGCACTTAACTCGGGCTGTCGGGGGGCTACAGTGCTGGTGATCACAGGAATCGATTTGAAGACATCAGGGGCGTCCGCCTGTCGAATCCAGAGCTCGGAACTCGGCCTGCTGCCCGAACAAGGTCCGCGAAATTATTCGTATTGTTCCAGTCATCCTCAGAGGTGATGTCGGTTTTCTGCACTTAACGGGCTGTAGGGGGGCTGCAGGGCTGGTAATCACAAGAGTCTATTTGAAAAACTATTCGTTCTCTGCAATTTTCTTTCCACATTATATATTGTCAGGAAGCTCTACGAGTCCTCGGCGGTAAGAAAGGTTGACGTTTTACCGCCGGCGCCCAGTTATCTTGAGGAAACCGTCACCGCGTGACAAGATGACCCGAAACGGGCGATCCAGCCCGTGTGCTTTTTGGCTGTAAAAGATATCCGATCGAGCTGAGATCAAGATGGCGAGCGGGAATAAGATCGAATATCACGGGGAAGAATACTAGAGCTCTACGAATATTCAAATTTTTAGAACAAAATCTTCAACCTACCAAAAGTCATCAAAAGATCCGTCGAGATTTTTCTTACCAACTAGCTCTCCCGCGCCCCGGAATTACTCGTAAGCTTCCAGCAACAACTTGCTAAGGGAAGCTCCACGAGTTATTTTCAACCGACCAAAAGTCTCCAAAAGGTCCGTCGAGATTTTTCTTGCCAACTAGCTCTCCAGCGCCCCGGAATAACTCTAAAGCTTCCAGCAACAACTTGCGAAGGGAAGCTCTACGAGTTACAGGTTTGCGAACCTAGCTCGGCTAGCAGACCAAGTTCAGACCTCTGGCTGCAACAGCCGAACGCGCCTGATCATTCTGAATCGACGAGGTGTGCTTACCAGCTCTGTAGCTGTCCTATATCTCGAGTTAAGTTCAATATACCGACAGCGCGTAGCAAGATGACTGGAAACGGCCGATCCCGCCCGTTTTCTTTTTGGCAGTTAAAGGTACCCGATCGAGCTGAGATCAAGATGGCGAGCGGGAATAAGATCGAATATCACGGGATAAAGTACTAGAGCTCTAACGAATGTTTGAACTGGCGCCGGCGGTGAACCGTCAACCTGGCCACCGCCGGGAACCTCGTAGAGCTCCTTGCACGCGTAAGAGAGCTCAGGATCCAAGCGGGGAGCTTCTCGGGGTATTTCTAGGAAAGATCGAATTCACATGTTTTCGTGTCAATTTCATGTTGGTTGCTCCTAATTTTCCGATAGTAAAACTGGCTCTAGAGAGCTGAGCTGCTCAGAGAACAAAGTTTATATGCCAATGCTCGGCGTAAAATTATCCTTTCTCAAAATGAATTGTCAAATATCTTTGACATTTTAGCGAAACCAACCCAAAGTTGCCACATTGTCTCTTTTCATCGGGTCGGCCAACTAGCTCCACCCCACGCCGGAATTCATCTAGCTCATCGATGTCGAAGAGCTCTACGAGGTATTTCGAAAACAAAATTTTCAACCGACCAAAAGTCAGCAAAAGGTCCGTCGAGATTTTTCTTGCCAACTAGCTCTCCAGCGCCCCAGAATTACTCTTAAGCTTCCAGCAACTAGCTAAGGGAAGCTCTACGAGTTACTAGCTCCACCCCGCGCCCGAATTCCTCTAGCTCATCGATGCCGAAGAGCTCTACGAGGTATTTCTCTGAAGCTTCCAGCAATGACTTGCTAAGGGAAGCTCTACGAGTTACTGGGCGCCGGCGGTAAACCGTCAACCTTTGTTTTTTGCGGTTTGCGGTCCGCCACTGGAATCCGAATCCGAATCGGCGGAGCAGTGCAACTGAGCCCCCCACCATCTTAGGTGGGTCGCAGCAGAGCGCACGCCACCTTAGCAGCAGCTCTCGTCAGGGCAGCGCAGGCAGCTAGTTCACAGCAGGTTACCGTGCTACCAGGAGGCAAGCTCATCGCCTCCTCGGCCACATCGTGCCAATGGAAGCTGTGCGAGCTGGTGCAGGAGGAAGAGGAGGAGGAGGAGGAGGAGATGGGAAAATCAACCTGCACGCTGGAACCCCTACCTACAACGCCAATCTGAAGCCACCACCCACCTCCACATCCTTCATTACTGACACCCCCATCGAATGCACCACGGAGAGCAGTCTTACGAGTACTGAGGAACTTATCATATGCAAACCAGCGAGTAATAGTTTGGCCACCTCTGGCCCCCCACGACAATCTATCCGCACGCTCATTACCCTCACGAAAGAAATGCTTATACAGATTCTGTCCCGATGCAGGTGAGGTCAGTCCCCATCCAGACAGCATCGATACCGCATTTTGTAGTGTCCCCACCAGTCGTACATACTGCTTGTTGCGAATCTGCCACTCACCACACATCCAGTTTACCACCGTCTCAAGACGCTCAATATTCTCACACCTCCACTCCGTTTCATTCTCATAATTAGCGGCAATACGTTTGCTCATCCTCTCATTCATCTCTCTCTCCTCCTCCTCCGCCTTCACATGTCTCACACCAGGTGGCCTGGGTAGAACAAACAAGTCGAATAAGTGTTGCATACCAATCACAGCCAGCAAATGCTTGCAATATTTCTCTCGGGACCCAGCGGAACTGTCGAACGAGAGGCACCACTCGCAACCAAAGAGATCGCACAAGCACCAGTCCCACACAGTATGTCCACGGGGAGGGCCGCCCATGTTCATGCGTGTGAGTTGCTTCCTATCTTTTACAGGCAACGCTAGAATACATGTGTCACGATGTTCCGTCCACTTCCCCCCTCCATGTAGCATGGCCAGCCTAGATATCATCCATTCACGTGACATGTCCGACTCCTCAGGTATGGCAGGCTGATCATCATGTGTCCGCCGGCGACAGCCACTCGACATCTGGGATATCTGAGATACATGATGTGTATGAGAAACCGCCGCCGCCGCCATCGCCCGAGTTTTCTTCTGACGCCGATTTGGTACCGTCTCTCCCTCCTCCTCCTCTGTGTGCGTTGTGTATCTCCTCATACGAATACTTGCAGCAACTGAGACATCCTTAGCCCAATCCCAACAACGAAATATCCATATCTGCACCGCACTTCGGAATCCAAGCTCAGCAAAACTCTGTCGTCCCGCTTTGTATCGCCTACGTTGAAACTCAGACCAGCCTTCAGTTCTCCGCTTGCGTAGACCTGACACTATCGCTAGACATCTGCCTTCAAAATAGTGAACAGCAGCAATGGTAGAATAGTCGGGCGTTCTGCCCTCACAGTTGAATAATAATGCAGCAATCACTTTAGCTTGATAGCGAGTAAATCTTTCAGCCAAGTCAATCCCAGAGCAGCGATAATACGCGATTTCCCCAAAGAACATCCTCTGGGCTTTCTGGAGCATGGCCTCTGAGTCCGAGTGGTCCTTCCAGGTCTCCTCCAGAGTGGCTCCCAGGATCTCAAACGACTGAACACGCGGTAGGACCACTTCTCGGGTCCCAAGAGCAGCGTCACTAGACGGCACCAGCACACGGATATCCTGCTCGGGGGACGGCGGGACGCCAGGCGGCGCACCAAAGTAAATGTACATCAAAAGATTTCGGCTTCCAGGTCATTCCTGCATTCATCAGCGGGATACTCATGTCACGCACCATCAACTCGAGGTCAGTGCGGGTCTTCGCATACAACAGAAGATTATCTGCCCAGAAACTGCGGGTCATACGCTCACCGTTGAACATGCGCTCATCATTTTCCAAGTTGATACCGCATTGCGTTTCCTGCCTCCATCTGTCGATGACATCTCTCCAGAGTACAATAGAAACTGCTAGAAAAATCATTGGTCCCTCTACTCCTCCCGTTCGAATAGATTTGTCCCAATAGACCGCTGACGATGCCTCGATGCCCTCGAAGCTGGCCACGCACTGATTATCCATCATGGGTTCAATCAACGCCACAATGAGATCAGCAGGTATGTCAAGAGCACGAAGACAGCGCATGGCGAGGCACGGAGTGACATTATCGAAAGCTTGTAAAATATCAAGGTTGGCAAGCCACAAACTGTCTCCTTTGCCCCAGACAGCGGAGTGCTGGCTGAGCCTCTTGGCAACGCTGGTGATTTCCGATGTTTTACGTCCCGATCTGAATCCGTACAGGCATACATAGTGTCGGTGCTCCTCAATCCTCTTCTCAATCATCATCACAATACATGTCATGTACCATTTCATAAGACACGACTGTAGACATAGCACACGTGTATCTGTCAAATGTTGTATGTCCATTTCTTTTGGCATGAGCGTGGCAGCTAGTTGACGCCAACTGTCGGGGCAACATAACCTGCGGGAATACACACCTTGGAAGCTCACCAGAACACGTCGCACAGATGCCCACGAGAGCTGTTTCAACATCGTGACAGTCACGTTGTCGGGACCTGGGGCCTTTCCCGTGGACAGCTTCGCCCTCGCCCGCAGCAGGAGCGACATCGAGAACACCTCTGAGGATCCGCTTCCCGAACATAGACCACGCAGCGACTGAAGCTCACGCAGGGTCACCTCTCTGGCCTCGGGGTCCTCCACCTTAGACTGCATGTGCCCCAATATCTCGTCCCCCCACTCCTCGCGGTTCTGAGACTCCGTCCCGTTGGCAAGGATCAACGTCTCCGTCTTGGCCCTCCTCCTCCTCCTCGTATTCATCTCCGTCCTCCACCTCTGTACTCTTGCCTCCAGCCTCCTTCTTTCTCTCCTCACTATATTTGAGCACCGGTTGGCCTCCTCTCTATCCCCCCGACGAAGTGCTTCGCGTTTACTTACCTGGGCGGCCCAGTGGATCTCGGATTTCTTTGGCACATTATTCCTGGGATTGATATCTTTCTGGGGGGTCTCCTCGGCGGCCTTTATGAAGTCAGGTCCCAGCATACCCAACATCTCCTGGCGATCCTCTGGGTCAGCATTTTCCTGGCACAAAGCACGGTAACGACTGCCCCGATCGTCCATGTTCTTCGCAAACTCCAGCTGCGACACCAGTTGCAAGTGGATGAATTTTCGAGCAGGCTGGGTCCGTCTCTTCGCAGACGGTGCACAAGACAAGCGAACAACTATGCAGGCGTGGTCAGACAGCGCACGCTCGTATCTGCTGCATGGGTGCTCCGTCCAGGCGTGGCCGACTTCCGCAGGCAGCATCCAGCCTACGGTGATCTCCTGCCTGTGTAAACGACGGCTGACACCAACATAGTCGAGTACCTTCTCCACCCCCGTACTTGATTTGAAAGTAACCCTCCTCTGCCCAAATGTGTTCTCCATCCTGATGCCCCAGAGCCCGCAGAAGTCCAGCAGGGCCCTCCTCATAGATTGCAGCCTAGACGCCCGTCGAATTTCGAAGCCCGAGACAACCCTATGAGGTCTTGTTTTACGTGCACCACGTTTTGTTTGAGTCATATACGGGTTGCCGTCATCCGCTCCTTCCTCCATCCCAGTATCAATCTCCGTAGAATCCCCAGCAATCCCAGACGCCTCCAGAAGCCCTGATCCAGTAACTCTGAAGCCGTTGACCTCCGAATCTGGCTCGAGTTCGACGTTAGCATCTGTCAAGAAGACCAGGTCCTGCGGCTGCTTCGGGAACTTAGACCTATGTGTGCGAAGCACTTGGGATATATCAAACAATATCTGCTCATACACATCATGCTCATACTGTTCTTCCGTAAGGGCATTGATACTCTCATGTGGCATATATGCAACAATAACCGTAACACTAGAATAACTACAAATGACAAAACCTTTGCCACGATATGTGGCTCTGAGCGAGTCTCTCCAAGACTTAGACATGATCACCGCAGCCTTCCGACAAGTACTCCGAAAAATTGTGTAACCTCGCATGCTGAGATCACGAACTGAAAGGAACTGACACTCGCACAACCCCGCGAGTCCCACATCTAAACGACGTAGTGAATTAATTATGTCATGGCCGTTCTCTGCACCTGCCCGACGCACATTCCATGACGCAATGGTGTCGTGGCACCTCTAGTTCGTACTGGAAATCCTCGCTCGCAACTCATCAATGTTGATCCTGGCTCAAGCTGATTCATTGCACGAGTAATCTCCCAGCCATTCTGCAGAGAGAACTTGGCCACAATCTTCCCTGGAGGTGGTAAGTGGTCACTGGATCCCCACATGAACGTAATCGGTGGTCCCGTCTCAGCCCTGAGATTTGAATGATGCTTCTTGAAACTCTTGAACTTGGCCTGAAAGATCCCAGCGGCATCCAGATGGGGCTTCTTCCAGGGGGGGGGGCTCCACGTGGACCTTGAGGACCCTGGGAGCGTGCTGGAGTTTGTTGTCGGCGATCGCGGCAACGAGTCGACGACGGAGATCCCACAGCTGGTCACTGGTAACCCCATTCTGGAAATAGAGCCGAGCACGCGAATAACCCCATGCCTCTCGACCTGTGTTGAACCTCTTGGATTGGTTCAGGTCCAGAAACTCCTTCACACCACTGAACCATTCTCCAGCCAGGACCTCATTCAGTAGTGAATTCAACGCCTGCTGTGATAACATCTCCTCCTGACGCTTCTCTGCATCCCTCCAGTCCGTCACCCATCCCTTGAGCTCGACGAACGATGGGGTGAAATTCTGCACGGACTGCCGAGTTTCCGCCGAGGACGCTGTCGTAGAAGTGCCTGCTCTGGGGGCCCCACCTGCAGGAGCCTGCTGGAGCTGGATAATCTGGAGCCTCTGATCCTCAACCTTCTTAGTAATAGCATCAATGTCCGTCATCGCCTGCTGTACATTTTTCTCCACCGAATCAACAGGAGCATTGAGTTGGGTGCCGAGATCCGTGATGCTCCGATGTGTTGATTGGAAGCCCTCCGTCATCTTACCTCCCAGAGATGCAACAAGCGTCGTGATCTTGTCCATCCCCTTAGTCATGGCCTCCTCGAGGCCTTCAACCGTCTGAATTTTGACACGTTTTCCCTCTGGGACCTCCTCCTCCTTGGCTCCTGGAACGGGCATATCAGTGGCGTCCATGGCGAAAACCTCGGGGACCGCAGCAGCTGATGAGGCAGCCATCTTGCCGTCTGAGATGTTGCACGGGATATTCCACTTCGCACAGAACGATCGATCTTCTCGAGTACGTTTGAGATGCGCACTTCACTGATGAAAGTTATATGGGGCAACAGGATTGTGAGGTAAAGTGGGAGAGAGATCAGATGGTCCAGATGGTATGTCGACTAGAGAATCTTTATCGTCGTGACAAGCTCTACCAACCTGTCTGGCAAGATACTCCCACTCCCAGTGTCCGAAGTTGGCTCCCCAGCGGTCCAAATCGATCGATTGACTCTGGCTCGTCCCGTCCAGCTCGACGCGGCAAAATGCCGCAACAATGCACACAAACAAATACAAACAAAGGCAGGCGGCCTGCTTACCTCGGACTCGCCGAAGTCGCCGAAGTGGCCCGATCGCCACGCGCCCCCGCGCGGCGGGCCAGGGGGCAGACTGCCTCACTGCACGACGCAGCTCGAAAAGCCCCCGACGGGCCAAGGCCGAGGGAGAGCGGGAGGTAAACTCAGCTTCCTCGAACCTTTGTTTTTTTTGCGGTTTGCGGTCCGCCACTAGAATCCGAATCCGAATCGGCGGAGCAGTGCAACTGAGCCCCCCACCATCTTAGGTAGGTCGCAGCAGGGCGCACGCCACCTTAGCAGCAGCTCTCGTCAGGGCAGCGCAGGCAGCTAGTTCACAGCAGGTTACCGTGCTACCAGGAGGCAAGCTCATCGCCTCCTCGGCCACATCGTGCCAATGGAAGCTGTGCGAGCTGGTGCAGGAGGAAGAGAGGAGGAGGAGGAGGAGGAGGAGATGGGAAAATCAACCTGCACGCTGGAACCCCTACCTACAACGCCAATCTGAAGCCACCACCCACCTCCACATCCTTCATTACTGACACCCCCATCGAATGCACCACGGAGAGCAGTCTTACGAGTACTGAGGAACTTATCATATGCAAACCAGCGAGTAATAGTTTGGCCACCTCTGGCCTCCCACGACAATTTATCCGCACGCTCATTACCCTCACGAAAGAAATGCTTATACAGATTCTGTCCCGATGCAGGTGAGGTCAGTCCCCATCCAGACAGCATCGATACCGTATTTTGTAGTGTTCCCACCAGTCGTACATACTGCTTGTTGCGAATCTGCCACTCACCACACATCCAGTTTACAACAGTCTTACTATCTCCCAAGATCTCCATCCCAAGACGCTCAATATTCTCACACCTCCACTCCGTTTCATTCTCATAATTAGCGGCAATACGTTTGCTCATCCTCTCATTCATCTCTCTCTCCTCCTCCTCCTCCGCCTTCACATGTCTCACACCAGGCGGCCTGGGTAGAACAAACAAGTCGAACAAGTGTTGCATACCAATCACAGTCAGCAAATGCTTGCAGTATTTCTCACGGGACCCAGCGGAACTGTCGAACGAGAGGTACCACTCGCAACCAAAGAGATCGCACAAGCACCAGTCCCACACAGTATGTCCACGGGGAGGGCCGCCCATGTTCATGCGTGTGAGCTGCTTCCTATCTTTTACAGGCAACGCAAGAATACATGTGTCACGATGTTCCGTCCACTTCCCCCTGCCATGTAACATGGCCAGCCTAGATATCATCCATTCACGTGACATGTCCGACTCCTCAGGTATGGCAGGCTGATCATCTGGTGTCCGCCGGCGACAGCCACTCGACATCTGGGATATATGAGATACATGATATGTTTGAGAAGCCGCCGCCGCCGCCATCGCCCGAGTTTTCCTCTGACGCCGATTTGGTACCGTCTCTCCCTCCTCCTCCTCTGTGTGTGTTGTGTATCTCCTCATACGAATACCTGCAGCAACTGAGACATCCTTAGCCCAATCCCAACAACGAAATATCCATATCTGCACCGCACTTCGGAATCCAAGCCCAGCAAAACTCTGTCGTCCCGCATTGTATCGCCTACGTTGAAACTCAGACCAGCCTTCAGTTCTCCGCTTGCGTATACCTGACATTATAGCTAGACATCTGCCTTCAAAATAGTGGACAGCAGCAATGGTAGAATAGTCGGGCGTTCTGCCCTCACAGTTGAATAATAATGCAGCAATCACTTTAGCTTGATAGCGAGTAAATCTTTCAGCCAAGTCAATCCCAGAGCAGCGGTAGTACGCGATTTCCCCAAAGAACATCCTCTGGGCTTTCTGGAGCATGGCCTCTGAGTCCGAGTGGTCCTTCCAGGTCTCCTCCAGAGTGGCTCCTAGGATCTCAAACGACTGAACACGCGGTATGACCACTTCTCGGGTCCCAAGAGCAGCGTCACTAGACGGCACCAGCACGCGGATATCCTGCTCAGGGGACGGCGGGATGCCAGGCGGCGCACCAAAGTAAATATACATCAAAGATTTCGGCTTCCAGGTCATTCCTGCATTCATCAACGGGATACTCATGTCACGCACCATCAACTCAAGGTCAGTGCGGGTCTTCGCATACAACAAAAGATTATCTGCCCAGAAACTGTGGGTCATACGCTCACCGTTGAACATGCGCTCATCATTTTCCAATTTGATACCGTACTGCGTTTCTTGCCTCCATCTGTCGATAACATCTCTCCAGAGTACAATAGAAACTGCCAGAAAAATCATTGGTCCCTCTACTCCTCCCGTTCGAATAGATTTGTCCCAATAGACCGCTGACGATGCCTCGATGCCCTCGAAGCTGGCCACGCACTGATTATCCATCATGGGTTCAATCAACGCCACAATGAGATCAGCAGGTATGTCAAGAGCACGAAGACAGCGCATGGCGAGGCACGGAGTGACATTATCGAAAGCTTGTAAAATATCAAGGTTGGCAAGCCACAAACTGTCTCCTTTGCCCCAGACAGCGGAGTGCTGGCTGAGCCTCTTGGCAACGCTGGTGATTTCCGATGTTTTACGTCCCGATCTGAATCCGTACAGGCATACATAGTGTCGGTGCTCCTCAATCCTCTTCTCAATCATCATCACAATACATGTCATGTACCATTTCATAAGACACGACTGTAGACATAGCACACGTGTATCTGTCAAATGTTGTATGTCCATTTCTTTTGGCATGAGCGTGGCAGCTAGTTGACGCCAACTGTCGGGGCAACATAACCTGCGGGAATACACACCTTGGAAGCTCACCAGAACACGTCGCACAGATGCCCACGAGAGCTGTTTCAACATCGTGACAGTCACGTTGTCGGGACCTGGGGCCTTTCCCGTGGACAGCTTCGCCCTCGCCCGCAGCAGGAGCGACATCGAGAACACCTCTGAGGATCCGCTTCCCGAACATAGACCACGCAGCGACTGAAGCTCACGCAGGGTCACCTCTCTGGCCTCGGGGTCCTCCACCTTAGACTTCATGTGCCCCAATATCTCGTCCCCCCACTCCTCGCGGTTCTGAGACTCCATCCCGTTGGCAAGGATCAACGTCTCCGTCTTGGCCCTCCTCCTCCTCCTCGTGTTCATTTCCGTCCTCCACCTCTGTACTCTTGCCTCAAGCCTCCTTCTTTCTCTCCTCACAATCTTTGAGCACCGTTTAGCCTCCTCTCTATCCCCCCGACGAAGTGCTTCGCGTTTACTTACCTGGGCGGCCCAGTGGATCTCGGATTTCTTTGGCACATTATTCCTGGGATTGATATCTTTCTGGGGGGTCTCCTCGGCGGCCTTTATGAGGTCAGGTCCCAGCATATCCAACATCTCCTGGCGATCCTCTGGGTCAGCATTTTCCTGGCACAAAGCACGGTAACGACTGCCCCGATCGTCCATGTTCTTCGCAAACTCCAGCTGCGACACCGGTTGCAAGTGGATGAATTTTCGAGCAGGCTGGGTCCGTCTCTTCGCAGACGGTGCACAAGACAAGCGAACAACTATGCAGGCGTGGTCAGACAGCGCACGCTCGTATCTGCTGCATGGGTGCTCCGTCCAGGCGTGGCCGACTTCCGAAGGCAGCATCCAGCCTACGGTGAGCTCCTGCCTGTGTAAACGACGGCTGACACCAACATAGTCGAGTACCTTCTCCACCCCCGTACCTGATTTGAAAGTAACCCTCCTCTGCCCAAATGTGTTCTCCATCCTGATGCCCCAGAGCCCGCAGAAGTCCAGTAGGGCCCTCCTCATAGATTGCAGCCTAGACGCCCGTCGAATTTCGAAGCCCGAGACAACCCTATGAGGTCTTGTTTTACGTGCACCACGTTTTGTTTGAGTCATATACGGGTTGCCGTCATCCGCTCCCTCCTCCATCCCAGTATCAATCTCCGTAGAATCCCCAGCAATCCCAGACGCCTCCAGAAGCCCTGATCCAGTAACTCTGAAGCCGTTGACCTCCGAATCTGGCTCGAGTTCGACGTTAGCATCTGTCAAGAAGACCAGGTCCTGCGGCTGCTTCGGGAACTTAGACCTATGTGTGCGAAGCACTTGGGATATATCAAACAATATCTGCTCATACACATCATGCTCATACTGTTCTTCCGTAAGGGCATTGATACTCTCATGTGGCATATATGCAACAATAACCGTAACACTAGAATAACTACAAATGACAAAACCTTTGCCACGATATGTGGCTCTGAGCGAGTCTCTCCAAGACTTAGACATAATCACCGCAGCCTTCCGACACGTACTCCGAAAAATTGTGTAACCTCGCATGCTGAGATCACGAACTGAAAGGAACTGACACTCGCACAACCCCGCGAGTCCCACATCTAAACGACGTAGTGAATTAATTATGTCATGGCCGTTCTCTGCACCTGCCCGACGCACATTCCATGACGCAATGGTGTCGTGGCACCTCTAGTTCGCACTGGAAATCCTCGCTCGCAACTCATCAATGTTGATCCCTGGCTCAAGCTGATTCATTGCACGAGTAATCTCCCAGCCATTCTGCAGAGAGAACTTGGCCACAATCTTCCCTGGAGGTGGTAAGTGGTCACTGGAGCCCCACATGAACGTAATCGGTGGTCCCGTCTCAGCCCTGAGATTCGAATGATGCTTCTTGAAACTCTTGAACTTGGCCTGAAAGATCCCAGCGGCATCCAGATGGGGCTTCTTCCAGGGGGGGGCCTCCACGTGGACCTTGAGGGCCCTGGGAGCGTGCTGGAGTTTGTTGTCGGCGATCGCGGCAACGAGTCGACGACGGAGATCCCACAGCTGGTCACTGGTAACCCCATTCTGGAAATAGAGCCGAGCACGCGAATAACCCCATGCCTCTCTACCTGTGTTGAACCTCTTGGATTGGTTCAGGTCCAGAAACTCCTTCACACCACTGAACCATTCTCCAGCCAGGACCTCATTCAGTAGTGAATTCAACGCCTGCTGTGATAACATCTCCTCCTGACGCTTCTCTGCATCCCTCCAGTCCGTCACCCATCCCTTGAGCTCGACGAACGATGGGGTGAAATTCTGCACGGACTGCCGAGTTTCCGCCGAGGACGCTGTCGTAGAGGTGCCTGCTCTGGGGGCCCCACCTGCAGGAGCCTGCTGGAGCTGGATTATCTGGAGCCTCTGATCCTCAACCTTCTTAGTAATAGCATCTATGTCCGTCATCGCCTGCTGTACATTTTTCTCCACCGAATCAACACGAGCATTGAGCTGGGTGCCGAGATCCGTGATGCTTCGATGTGTTGATTGGAAGCCCTCCGTCATCTTACCTCCCAGAGATGCAACAAGCGTCGTGATCTTGTCCATCCCCTTTGTCATGGCCTCCTCGAGGCCTTCAACCGTCTGAATTTTGACACGTTTTCCCTCTGGGACCTCCTCCTCCTTGGCTCCTGGAACGGGCATATCAGTGGCGTCCATGGCGAAAACCTCGGGGACCGCAGCAGCTGATGAGGCAGCCATCTTGCCGTCTGAGATATTACAAGGGATATTCCACTTCGCACAGAACGATCGATCTTCTCGAGTACGTTTGAGATGCGCACTTAACTGATGAAAGTTATATGGGGCAACAGGATGGTGAGGTAAAGTGGGAGAGAGATCAGGTGGTCCAGATGGTATGTCGACTAGAGAATCCTTATCGTCGTGACAAGCTCTACCAACCTGTCTGGCAAGATACTCCCACTCCCAGTGTCCGAAGTTGGCTCCCCAGCGGTCCAAATCGATCGATTGACTCTGACTCGTCCCGTCCAGCTCGACGCGGCAAAATGCCGCAACAATGCACACAAACAAATACAAACAAATGCAGGCGGCCTGCTTACCTCGGACTCGCCGAAGTCGCCGAAGTGGCCCGATCGCCACGCGCCCCCGCGCGGCGGGCCGGGGGCAGGCTGCCTGACTGCACGACGCAGCTCGAGTGAGCCCCCCGACGGGCCAAGGCCGAGGGAGAGCGGGAGGTAAACTCCGCTTCCTCAACCTGTCTTACCGCCGGGGAACTCGTAGAGCTTCCTGATCATACATAATAACTCGTAGAGCTTCCCCTAGCAAGTTATTGCTGGAAGCTTAAGAGTAATTCCGGCGCGCTGGAGAGCTAGTTGGCAAAAAAAATCTCGACGGAACTTTTGGTGCCTTTTGGTCTGTTGAAAGTTTTGTTCTCGAAATTCAACCATTCGTTAGAGCTCTAGTAATTTTTCCCATGATATTCGATCTTATTCCCACTCGCCATCTTGATCTCAGCTCGATCGGGTACCTTTTACTGCCAAAAAGCAGGCAGGCGGGATCGGCCGTTGAAGTAATCTTGACAGGCGATGACGGTTTTCTGAACATAATTCGAGCTCCAGAACAGCTACAGAGCTGGTAAGCACAGCTAATCGATTCAGAATGATCAGTCGCGTTCGTTTGTTCAATCTAGAGGTCTGAACTCGGTCTGCCAGCCGAGCTAGGTCCGCGAACCTATTCGTATTATTCGAGTCATCTTGACAGGCGCTCTCGGTTTTCTGTACTTAACTCGAGCTATAGGACAGCTACAGAGCTGATACTTACAGAAACCGATTCAGAATCATCAGTCGCATTTGTCTGTTGAATCCAGAGCTCTGAACTCGGTCTGCTGTCCGGCCCGAACTAGGTCTGCGAAACTATTGTATTGTTCGAGTCATAGTGAGAGGTGCTGTCGGTTTTCTGCACTTAACTCGGGCTGTAGGGGGGGCTGCAGGGCTGGCAATCACAGGAGTCGATTCGCAGACATCAGACGCGTCCGCCTGTCGCATTCAGAGGTCTGAACTCGGTTTGATACTCGAGCTGGGTTGCCAAACTATTCGTTTTGTTAGAATTATCTTGAGAGGTGCTGTCGATTTACGCACGTAACTCGGGCTGTAGGAGAGCTACAGAGCTCGTACAGAAGACAATCCAGCATCGGGGGCGTTCGGCTGTTGCATCGAGAGGCGTGAAATCGCTTGGGCTGAAAAACTATTCGTTCTCTGCATTTTTCCACATTAAATATTGTCAGGAAGCTCTACGAGTCCCCCGGCGGTAAGAAAGGTTGACGGTTTACCGCCGGCGCCCGGCGTTAAAAAAGTTGTAGAGAACGAATAGTTTTTCAGCCCCAGCGATTTCAGACCTCTCGATGCAACAGCCGAACGCCTCTCATACTTGTGGATCGTTTTCTGTGCGTACCAGCTCGTAGCTCTTACAGCCCGAGTTCAATGCAGAAGAGGGACGAAATCTGCCAAGGTAACTTGAAGAATGCGAATAGCTTTGCGGAGCTAGTCCGAGGCAAACCCAGTTCAGACCTCTGGATGCAACAGACGAGCGCGCAGAATGATTTCGAATCAGTTTCTGTGCGTATCAGCTGCGTAGCTCTCGTACAGCCCGAGTTACGTGCGAAAATCGACAGCACCTGTCAAGATAACTCGAACAATACGAATGGGTTTGCGAACCTAGCTCGAGCAGCAAACCGAGTTCAGACCTCTGAATGCGGCAGGCGGACGCGCCTGATATCCGAATCGATTCCTGTGATTATGCCCCCTGCAGCCCCCCTACAGACCGAGTTAAGTGCAGAAAACCGACAGTACCTCCCAGGATGACTCGACCAATACGAATAGTTTCGCGAACCTAGCCCGAGCTGCAGACCGAGTTCAGACCTCTAAATGCGACAAGCGAACGCGCCTGGTGTCTGCAAATCGATTCCTGTGATTATAAGCCCTGTAGCCCCCCTACAGCCCGAGTTAAATGCAGAAAACCGACAGCACCTCTCAAGATGACTCGAACAGTACGAATAGTTCGCGACCTAGCTCGGGCAGCAGACAAGTTCAGAGCTCTGAATTAACAGACAAACGCGCCCGATAATTATGAACCAGTTTCTGTAAGTAGCAGCTCTGTAGCTGTGCTACAGCTCGAGTTAAGTACAGAAAACCGACAACGTCTGTCAAGATGACTCGAATAATACGAACAGGGTTGCGGACCTAGCTCAGTTAGCAGACCGAGTTCAGACCTCTGGATGCGACAGGCGAACGCGCCTGATCATTCTGAATCGATTAGCTGTGCTTACCAGATCTGTAGCTGTCCTGTGTCTCGAGTTGAGTCCAATATACCGTCAGCACGTATCAAGATGACTCGAAACGGCCGATCCCGCCCGTGTGCTTTTTGGCAGTAAAAGGTACCCGATCGAGCTGAGATCAAGATGACGAGCGGGAATAAGATCGAATATTACGGAAAATAATACTAGAGCTTAAACGAATGTTCAAATTTAAGAACATAATTCTCAACTGAGCAAAAGTCATCAAAAGCTCCGTCGACTTTTTCGAGCCAACTAGCCCACAAGTGCGTCCGAACTGCCGCCGGCGGTAAACCGTCAACCTGGTCTAGCATGCAAAAGAGTGCTCAGCATGTAAAAAGAGGGCTTCTGGAAGCATTTCTCAGAGAAGAGAACACATAAGGTTTTTTCAAATCCAAATAGAGTTGGTTTCGCCAAGTGTTTTGAGAGTCAAAATGCATCTAGAGAGCTCATACTGAGACCAGGAGGCAGCTCCATCCCTGCGCCGGGATTTCTCTAGCTCATCGACTGGCGCCACACAGCCATCTCAGGCGAGCGCACGGACACACGCGGCGTAAGCTTGCGCACGCGTCCGTGCGCGCGTCTCGCGCTTGGCTATCCGGGTTTTGGACGTTAACAGGTGGACGCTACCAAGTAAATGGTTTGCGAATACTTGGAGATATTAGACCATTCATTTTGAGAAAGCAAATTTTTACGCGTAGCATCTGTATCTACATGTCATTCTCAGAGCAGCTCAACTCTCTGGAGAGAGTTTTACTGTCCGTAAATGAGCGGGAACCGACATGGAGTGAGATCAACTTGGAAACGTCCAAAACCCGGATAGCAAAGAGGAACTCACACAAACGAGCCCACGCACATGAGCACGCACGCACGGGCTCACTGCACATACAACACGAGGACACAAACGCACGCCAGCATGCTCAGCACACACGCACACACACACACATCCACGCGCAGAGGTCGAAACACACGCGCGAACGCACACACGCACACACAAACACACAGCATCTCACATACACACCCTCGGACACGCACACGCACCCAAATCACACAAGCACACACACCACGCGCCCCCGGCCTCCCCGCCGGCGCTCCGGAGGGGGGAGGCACCGGCCCATTTTGGGGCGGGACCTCCCTGCACTCCAGCCACTCCGCCCTCGCGGAGCGCCAGAAGGAGGAGAGGAGGGGGAGGGGCAAAGCGCGGGGGTGCCAGCGCCGCGCGCGCACACAGGCAGACACACACCCACACACTCACACGCATACACACGCGCACAGACACAGAGACACACAGACACACAGACACACAGAAACACAGACGCACAGACAAACACAGACACAGAGACACACACGGACACACTGACACAGTGACACACAGACACACTCACTCACAGACACAGACACACATAGACATACAGACACACAGGTACACAGACACACAGACACACAGACACACAAACACACAAACACACCGACGCACAGACACACAGACACACAGACACACAGACACACAGAGACGCAGACACAGACACACAGACACACAGACACACAGACAGAGAGACACACGGACACACATACACATACACACAGACACAGGGACACACGGTCACACAGACACACAGACACACAGACACACAGACACGCAGACACACTGACACACTGACAAACACTGACACAGTGACACACTGCACTGCCACACTGACACGCTGACACACAGACACACAGACACACAGACACACAGCCACACAGACACCGAGACACACAGGCACACGACACAAAGCACACATACTCACAAAACACACACACAGACACACAGACACATTAACAAAAAGGAACACAGACACACGGACACGCAATCCTCGAAGTCGCCCAGCCTCCACCGCCCACCGACGAGGCCGGCGCCGCCAAGGTCGCGCTGGCCCCCCAGAATCGTCGGCAGCGGCGGCCACTCCCGCACAAAGATGCTCACGCCCACACGCAAACACCCGCACACACACGCACGCAAACACTCACGCAGACACAGCACACGCACACACACACACACACACGCAAACGCACACCAGCGAACACGCATGCCAGACACAGACACACAGACACGCTGACACACAGACACACAGACCAGACACACAGAAACACGGACACACAGACGCACAGAAACACAGACACACAGACACACAGACACACAGACACAAAGACACACAGGCACACAAGCACACAGTCACACAGACACACGGACACACGGACACACAAGCGCACGCACACACAGACACATACACACAGAGACACAGAGACACGCAGACACACAGACACACAGACACACAGACGCACCGACACACATACACACAGGCAAAAAGACACACAGGCACACTGACACACGGGCACACAGACACACAGACAAAGACACAAGACACTCAAACACACAGACACACAGCCACACAGAGACCCCTCCCTCCCCTGCGACCCCCATGAGGCCCTCTACGCACCCCGCCCCCCGCCACTCCCGCTGGCGCTCCGGAGGGGGGAGGCTTGGCTTGGCTTGGAGTCGACTGAAGCGGGCTCTCAGAGCCCAGTCGCAGTGTCCACACGGCAGCGTCAGCTGTTACAATTCAGCCTGTACAGTATAGAGCGCGAAGCGCGTAGATATACACAAGCACAGGCATCAACATGAAAAGAGACGGCAAACACGCGCAAGACGAGCTGCGGCTGCAAGCAGCCGTTCCGCGGCACTCAGTTCAGCTTGAGCAACTGTGCAAGCATCGCTCAAACACCAGGCCTCTCTGTACACCTCCGTCCAAACACAGTCGTTAGTATTTGTCCGAAACCCGATATCGAGCCAGCAGCCACACCCAACCCCTAAGGCCGAGACGCCACCATCCCAGGCACCCCGAATGGCAACGACATTCATCGTGTTAGTAAATATAGAATCGTACGACTCTTTGATATAAGTTAGGCCCTCGCGGGCCTCATGTGTCAGTCTGTCAGCTCTCTCATTATTTTCCCTGAAGATATGCTTCACAATGTCCCGTCCCTTCATAGGTGGTCTCCCTCCCTCCTGCACACAGACGTAGTATAACCGATCCTGCAAGTTGGCAACTCGTTTGCGATAGTCCACCTGTTCACATGCCCACACACCGTTGATCCACGACACAATCAGCAGACTACCCCCGCAGATCTCCACAGGTAGTCCAGGGGTGGTAAAATCCAAGACCGTCTCACGCATGTACGATAGTGCAATACGTTTGCTGAGTCTCAAATTCTCCTCCTCCTCCATCCTTCTTCTCTTGGGTTCCCTTTCCTCCTCCATACCTCCATTAATACCGAACTCCTCCTCCTTCTCGTAGTTGGTACCACATCCTCTCTTGTGTTCTGGCTGAAAATATTTGTGCATATGCTCGGCCGCCGTCACGACAGCCCACGTGAAAAAAATCACTGCGTAGCATGCAGTCCCACCAGTCATCACCAAAGAACTGCTGTAGTGGGTACTGCCATGTGCGCTGAGCCGTCACTTCCCTCCCCATTTTCCTCCTCCTCATATCCCCTTCCTCCCGACGAATACGTGTGGAAGCATGTGCATGGAAAAATGCGGCAGCTCGATCACGCATGTTATCCCATTGCTTAGGGAAGGCCATCATACCGAATCTCGCATCATACCAACAGCGATCGTGACAGTTATGCACAGGCACAGATTGGATAAAATTAGAGAAACCCTTGGCAACATTCCAGCATGCTAACAATAATCGCTGTGGCAGTGGCATAAAACCTGCCTCCTGAAACAATGTTCTGCATCTCCTCCTCCGACGCAGCTCATAGTCCTGAATGGACTCCTCTGGCAGTCTCCTCGCGGCCACGATCTGCAGCACGCATTGGCCCTCAAAGCGGTGGATGTCCTCAAGACTGCTGTCATCCAACGTGAGATTTTCTCCTCCATACAGTATCTGAGATTGAATCCGCTCCGTATACCTCTGAAACTTAGCATTGGTAGGTACACATCTGGCCCCATAGTAGGCCTTCTGTGCATAGAAAGCCCTCCTTGCAGCATCCAGTCGATAGGCCAGATCCTCATGAGAATGCGCCCGATAGTCGGTGGTAATGAATACACCCAGCAGCACCGTAGAAGTCACACGAGAAAATCGAAAAGTCTGAAATTCATTGGTCGTCGATGAGATCTCAATATTATGTGCCTGTGAGATCGCACCGTCCTGTTCAAAACTCACATCCTGTCCAAATACAAGGTATTCGCCAAGCAGAGGGATGGGAGTGGCATTAGCTTGAATGGGTTTCTATTCCATGCCGTGTCGCACAAGAGAGTGTGTGAGCTGCGAAAGCATCTCGGTAAGTTGTGATTCGCTGTGAGCCAGTACTACCACGTTATCAGCCCATACCATGTGGTTGACCGTATGTTGAACCGTCGTACTCCATTTTTCCCCTACAATCTCCGTCCCATTTCGGGGCCAGCCCTCCCTCCACTCCAGCCACTCCGCCCTCGCGGAGCGCCAGGGGAAGGGAAGGAGGGGGAGGGGGGGAGGGCGGGGCTCACACAGACGAGGACACGCACACACGGACACACAGACACACAGACACACAGACAGAGAGACACACGGACACACACGCACAGAGACAGACGGAAACACAGACACACAAACGCACAGACACACAGACATACAGACTCACAGACACGGACACACAGACAAACAGAGACACCTACACACAGACACACAGACACACAGACCACAGACACACAGACACACAGCCACACAGAAACTCAAATACACAGACACACAGACACACAGACACACAGACACACAGACACACAGACTCACAGACGCACAGACACACAGGCACACACACTCAGAGAGCCGCCGTCGAGGCGCAGCACTCAGAGAGCCTCCTCCGACAGCGCCACAATCGTTGGCTCGCTCACCACGTCACCTCTTTCCGGGCGCAGGCGGCGCAACGTCTGTCGCAGCTTCTCGTCAGTCCACCTGCCGATGCTGACGGGCACGTCCTCTTGGCGCAGTCGGAAGGCTCCAGCGACCTGGCCGAGCAACTCCTGCCGCTTGTTGTGCTCGGCGATGCCCAAGCGCGTCCGCCGTTCTTCAGGATCCTCCTGCCGCGCGCGCTCCTCCGCGGCAGCGGCGGCGATTTCCCTCGCGGTCGCGCGCCCGCCACGCCTCCTTCTGCTGTGCTTTGCCCTCCTCGAACTGGGAGTCGCCCAACTCGAGACCGCGGAAGCCGGTCTGCATTCCAGTACTCGCGACAGCAGGCTGCGGCTTATGGTCTTTCGCATAGCCGTCAAGGAAGATATTCTTATAGACCAAGCTTTGTGCCGACCCACGAATAAGCTCCAACTGGGCCACCGCGGGCACCTCGCTATCCTTCAAGGCGTGCGCGGGCATCTGTCGGTGCGCCGCCCACGCTTCGTCCGCCTCGCCCTCGTCCACCTCCTGAACAAAACCGTCCAGCGCTCCGCCGCCGGCGCCCGCCCCCTCCTCGTCTGCCTCCCCGGCAGGCCGATTCCCCACTGCCTCCAGCTCAGCAGACTGCTCGAAGTCCTTGGCCTCCGGACGGACTTTGGTTCGCGGCCGCCCCTGCGCCTCCGCCTCCACGTCGAGGTTCGTCGCGACCTGGACGGTCCAGCGTGCCGTGAGAACGGCGGCGCTGGGGCGCTGTGCAAAATGGCCCGGGCCATCCTCTGAGCCCCGGTTCAAATCGATGTCCTCGATCGTGAACCACTTTCCAGCTCGCCGCTCGCACTCCTCGCACTGCCTGGACAACGCCAACTGATTGGCCCACCACTCCTCCCAGGCAGGCTTATGCTTCCCAGACGCGTCGACACCGGCCCTGTAGGGCGCCCAGGCCGCAGCCCCCTTCTCAGCAGGCTGCAACGGACGAAAGATCACAGACTTGAACAGCGCGTTCACCTCTGCCTCTTTCTCCTTCGAAGGCATCGTGAAGCCGAAGAACTTGGGCACCCTGAACGGCGCGCCGACGCGGAGCCTCTGCACTCGGAAGGCGGCAGTTGGGTGCGTGTCCGCGAACGCGAACGTCTCGAAGTCCTGCGGGTCGAAGTGGAGCGGGTTGGCCTGCGCCGTGTACACGTACATGGCGTAATGGTACTTGCCCATGGACTTCAGGGGCTCCCTGTCGCCGCGATGCGGCCAGTCCATCTTCATGTCGTGGTCCAGCCGCGCCTTGTACGCCACCGCCTGCTGCTGCTCCTGCTCGGGCTTCCCCTCCCCAGCAGTACCGGCGGCCGCGCCCTCCCCGACAACGCCGTCGACGACCTCGGCGTGCAGCGCTGCGCGCCCGTCGCCCAGCGCATCCATGATACCGCCCCCCCCCTCGCCGTCCTCTTCTCCCGCGGCCGGCTGGTCCACCTCGATGTGGTCTGCGCGCGGGTCGGTCCAGAAGTCGTCCATTTTCTGATGAACGGCGGAGCTTGCCTGGAACGCCAGCGCCACGATCCCCTTGCAATACAGAGTCCAGGTGTCATGAAAGCAATAGCACTCGTGGCCATACTGCATCTGAAACATCATCTCGGGCAGCTTCTTCAGGAGCGACCGGTGCGAGCCGGTCGTGAGCTTGATGACAGTTCGCCTGGCAGAGTCGAGCACTCCGCCCCAGCCGCTGCGACGAGCGGCAGCAGCGGCCCGGGCCCCATCGACGTCCTCCTCGCCCTCCGCCTCCGCCGCCTCATCCGCCTCCCGTTCGGCCTTCTGCTGGAGTCGAAGCCACTCCAACCCGGTGCTCTGCGCGTGCAGCACTCCGAGGTCCCCCGCGATCGGCCCCGCCTTGGTCGTGTAGTCCGTCTGGTAGTGGGCCATATTGATGGCATCCATGAAAACGGCCTCCAGCGAGTGCAGCACGTGCTCTTGCAGGCTGCCGGGCGGACCGCTGCCGCTCGCGCCAGCAGCTGCGGCGGCGGCTGGCGACGAGGGCGCGCTCGATGCAGGCCTGCCAGACGCCGCCGCGTTCGACGCGGCGCGGCCTGGCGCCCGCGACTTCGGCTCTCTCTGGACGGCTGCCTCCGACAACTCGCGCTCCGCGCGCCGGTCGCTGTAGTAGCCCAGGCCCTGCTCCCCCTTCTTGAACACGAACCCGGGCCGGCTGCCTTCGTAACACGCAGCCGCGCAGAACCTCGCGGTGTCCTCGCCATGTGGCTCTGCTAGCCCGACTGCCTGCTCGACGCCGCGCTGTTCCGGCGTCGGCGGAGGCGGCGGACGCAGGTCATACGCATCGGCCAGATCGCACTCGCACGGATCTTCATCGCCCCCACCCATGTCCCAGATCTCCGCGTCGGGATCGTCCATCGTGGTCGGCGCCCCGCCGAGCAAGCCTCCTCCCCTGGGCAGGCCGAGGCGGCGGGCCACGGGCAGGCGCCCCCCCACCGCCGCAGCCGCGCGCGCCGCCCTCCGGCCCGCCCCGCCCCCGCCCTGCGTTGCGGCCGACACCCCCGAACCCGTGGAACCTCCGCTCTGCCCCGTGCCCTCGTCGCCACCGGCGCCGCCAGTCTCGACGCCAGCCAGCGCTTCCGACGCGTCGGCGACCAGCTCGGCGAACGCAACCAGCTCCGGAGGCGGCGGCACGACCGGGTCGCCGTCGCGCGAACCCCCGACGCTGGCGTCGCCAGGCAGGTCGAGCACCACGCGGTCCAGACACTGGACGTCCAGGTTGCTCCGCAGACACACCTGGCCCACAAGGTTCGTGCTCCCATGGTACGGGTGGTACCGCACCACGTCGACACGACCAGCTCTGCCGTACCGTTTGCAGCGGTGCGGCCACGGGCCGTACGTGCACTGTTCGTCGAGGACCAGGCGTTCGCCCGGCGGGTTCCGCTGGTCCTCCTGCGGTGGGCCGTACTCGATCCGCGCCCCATCGGGCAAGACCAAGTCCTTTCCTTTGCGCAAGCGCCGCCAGACGAAGGAGGCGGCCGGAAGCTACCTGGACGGGTGGCTGTAGACCGCAGTCTCGTACTCGTGGTAGAAGCCGAGCCGGCACACCTTGCAGTGCTGAGGCACGTCGTTATTCGTCTTGTGCTTCCAGCAAGTGGGACCGCACCTGCGAAGGTGGCTCCGGATGATACGCTTGCGTGCGTCCCGCGCGAAGCAGCGCGCCCAGGTGTGCGCCTCCTCCCTCGAGCCCTCCGCAAAGTGCATCGCCGCGGTGCCGTCCGCGCGCACGCGGTACGCAGGCTTGCGGCGGTACTGCGGCTGCAGCGTCGCGTGCGCACCCGTGAGAGGCTCGCCAAATACCGCTGGGTACTGTGCCCGCTGCTCATGGGGATCGGGCTCTGGATCTGCCAGCGGCGCGAACGGGCGCTGCCGGAGCGGACCCTCTATTGCGGGCTGTTGCTGCTGCAGCGTCGCCCGCTCCTCCACGAGATCGACGTTCATCATGGCCGCAACCTGATTCCGCAGCTCTTCTGTGGACAATTTGTTGTCAGCACGGACGGAGCGACGGCCCTCTCCGTACGCCGTCTTGCAAAACTTCCCGAGCTGGCGACGCGAGGCGCCAGCGATGGCATTGTGCTTCAATTGAAGGTCGCTCTCCTCTTGCTTCCCGTCCGCGAGCGAGTCGTCGATCCCGCGGGCCGAGCGGAAGCGGCGGCAGCCGGTCCGGCCCGTCCAAGCCCAGCTGCCGGCCCACCTCCTCCGCCGCGTCGAACTGCACGCTGCCGACCGTGGCGAGCACGGCTCCCCTCCACTTCCTCAAACGCTCCTCGAGGCCTTCGACGTCCCCCGCGCGCAGCCTCGCGAGGAACGCGCCAGTCATCGGTGGATGTGCGGATGGATGCCGCCGCGCCCCTGCGACTCCACGGGTCCGAAGAACGCGCGGACGAGCCCGAACGCTCCACACGCCCCCGTGGCGGCCACGCCGTCGGAGACGCCCGTGGCCCCGCGCTGCGGCGTGACGCCGACGACATGCTCCAGGAACAGTTCCAGCATGAGGTTCGTGACTATGGCCTGCGACACCGGGTCAGCGGCCACCCGCCGCAGCATGTCCCGCGTCGAAGGCATCACGGGAGCAGTCTCCTCCAGCAGCCGCCATTGCTGCACGGAGGCGTCCTCGTACATCAGGGACACCATCAGGTTCCGAGTGTCCGCGATGTTCGGCGTCGTGAACACCAGGGGCGGACCGAAGAGCTGGGTGTAGCTGGTACTGATGTGCCGCAGCGTGGTCCGGTGCGCGTCGGAGCCGACAACATCACGGTTGCTGAGCAGCATGCTGCGCAGCGCGCTCTTGACGTTCCGGGGCACACCCTCGTGGCCGAGGGCCTCCTTGATGCCCGCCCCCCTGCCGAGCACGGCCACGACCTGCGCCAGCTCCTCTGGCGTCAGTGCGGCGAGGTCCGCGATGTACTCCCCCAGGCGCTGCTTGCGCACGAATAACCTGGCCGACTGAATCATAGCCTTCCTGCGCCAGAGGCAATACTGGACGCCGGCGGTAAACCGTCAACCTTTCTTACCGCCGGGGGACTCGTAGAGCTTCCTGACTATATACAATGTAGAAAATAAATTGCAGAGAACGAATAGTTTTTCAGCCCAAGCGATGTCAGACCTCTCGATGCAACAGCCGAACGCCTCCCGATGCTTCTGGATTGTCTTCTGTACGAGCTCTGTAGCTCTCCTACAGCCCCAGTTACGTGCGTCCATCGACAGCATCTCTCAAGATGACTCGAACAAACCGAATAGTTTGGCAAACCCAGCTCGAGTATCAGACCCAGTTCAGACCTCTGAATGCGACAGGCGGACGCGTCTGATGTGTCCGAATCGATTCCTGTGATTACCAGCCCTGCAGCCCCCCTACAGCCCGAGTTAAGTGTAGAAAGCCGACAGCATCTTTCAGGATGACTCGAACAATACGAACAGCTTCGCGGACCGAGGTCGGGCAGGAGACCGAGTTCCGAGCTCTGGATTCGACAGGCGGACGCGCCTGATGTCTTCAAATCGAGTGTTGTTACCACCAGCACTCTAGCCTCCCTACAGCCCAAGTTAAGTGCAGAAAACCGACAGCACCTCTTAAGGTGACTCGAACAATACGAACAGTTTCGCGATTATGGATCGGGCAGCAGACCGAGTTCAGAGCTCTGGATTCAACAGACAAACGCGACTGATGATTCTGAATCGGTTTCTGTAAGTATCAGCTCTGTAGCTGTCCTATAGCTCGAGTTAAGTACAGAAAACCGAAAGCGCTGTCAAGATGACTCGAATAATACGAATAGGTTTGCGGACCTAGCTCGGCTAGCAGACCGAGTTCAGACCTCTGGATTCAACAGGCGAACGCGCCTGATCATTCTGCATCGATTAGCTGTGCTTACCAGCTCTGTAGCCGTCCTGAAGCTCGAGTTATCTTGATAAAACCGACAGCGCGTATCAAGATGACTCGAAACGGCCGATCCTGCCTGCCTGCTTTTTGGCAGTAAAAGGTTACCCGATCGAGCTGAGATCAAGATGGCGAGCGGGAATAAGATCAAATATCATGGGAAGAAATACTAGAGCTCTAACGAATGGTCAAATTTTGAGAGCAAAATGTTCAACCGACCAAAAGTCATCAAAAGGTCCGTCGAGATTTCCCTTGCCAACTAGCTCTCCAGCGCCTCGGAATTACTCTTAGCTTCCAGCAATAACTTGCTAAGGAAAGCTCTACGAGTTACTGGGCGCCGGCGGTAAACCGTCAACCTTTCTTACCGCCGGGGCACTCGTAGAGCTTCCTGACAGTATATACTGTGGAAAAAAACTCCAAAGAACGACTAGTTTTTCAGCCCAAGCGATTTCAGACCTCTCAAGATGACTCTAACCAAAAAACAAACAGTTTCGCAACCCAGTTCGAGTATCGAACCGAGTTCAGACCTCTGAATGCGACAGGCGGGCGCGTCTGATGTCTGTGAATCCACTCATGTGATTCCCAGCCCTGCAGCTCCCCTACAGCCCGAGTTAAGTGCAGAAAACCGACAGTATCGACTCGAATAATAGAATAGTTTCGCGGACCTAGTTCGAGCAGCAGACCGAGTTCCGAGCTCTGGAATCGACCAACAGACGCGCCTGATGTGTGTAAATCGATATCTGTGACCTGCAGCACTGTAGCCCTCCCCAGCACGAGTTGAGTGCAGAAAATTGAGAGCACTTCTCAAGATGATTCGGACAATACGAATAGTTTCGCGAACCTAGCTCGGGCAGCAGGCCGAGTTCAGAGCTCTCGGTTCAATAGACGAACGCGACTGATGATTCCCCATCGATGTCTGTGACAATGAGCCCTGTAGCTGCCCGACAGCTCGAGTTAGTACAGAAAACTGAGAGCGTATGTCAAGACGACTCGAATATACGAATAGGTTTGCCGACCTAGCTCGGCCAGCAGACCGAGTTCAGACCTCTGGATTCAACAGGCGAACGCGCCTGATAATTCTGAATGCGATAGGTGTGCTTACCAGCTCTGTAGCTGCCCTACAGCTCGAGTTAAATACAGAAAACCGAGAGCGTCTGTCAAGACGACTCGAATAATACGAATAGGTTTACGGACCTAGCTCGGCTAGCAGACCGAGTTCAGACCTCTGGATTCAACGAGCGAACGCGCCTGATAATTCTGAATGCGATAGGCGTGCTTACCAGCTCTGTAGCTGCCGTACAGCTCGAGTTAAGAACAAAATACCGACAACGCGTATCAAGATGACTCGAAACGGCTGTTCCCGCCGGGACGCTTTTTGGCAGTAATATCTACCCGATCGAGCTGAGATCAAGATGGCGAGCGGGAATAAGATCGAATATGACGGGAAAAAATACTAGAGCTCCAACGAATGGTTGAATTTCGAGAATAAAAGTTTCAACCGACCAAAAGTCACCAAAAGGTCCGTCGAGATTTTCCGTGCCAACTGGCGACGGCGGTAAACCGTCAACCTTTCTTACCGCCGGGGACTCGTAGAGCTTCCTGACAGTATATAATGTGGGCGAATTTCAGAGAACGACTAGTTTTTCAGCCCAAGCGATTATAGACCTCACAAGATGACTCTAACAAAACAAACGAACAGTTTTCCAATCGAGCTCGAGTATGAAACCGAGTTCAGACCTCTGAATGCGACAGGCGGACGCGTCTGATGTCTGCGGATCGATTCCTGTGATTACCAGCTCTACAGCCCCCCATACAGCCTGAGTTAAGTGCAGAAAACCGAGAGTACCTCTCAGGATGACTCGAATAATACAATCGCGGATCTCGTTCGAGCAGCAGACCGGCAGCACTGTAACCAGCAGCACTGTGACCCTCCCCCAGCACGATTTAAGTACAGCAAACCGAGAGCACTTCTCAAGATGACTCGAACAATACGAATAGCTTCGCGAACCTAGCTCGGGCAGCAGGCCGAGTTCAGAGCTCTCGATTCAACAGACGAACGCGCCTGATGACCTCCAATCAATTTCTCTGACTATGAGCTCTGTAGCTGCCCTGCAGCTCGAGTTAAGAACCGAACACCGTGAGTGTCTGCTACAATGACTCGAATAATACGAATAGGTTTGCGACCCTAGCTCGGCTAGCAGACCGAGTTCAGACCTCTGGATTGCACAGGCGAACGCCCTGATCATTATGAATGCATTAGCTGCTGTGACCAGCTCTGTAGTTGTCCCTGAAGCTCGAGTATCTTGAGAAAACCGACAGCGCGTATCAAGAGACTCGAAACGGCCGTTCCCGCCCCTGTGCTTTTTGGCCTTCAAATTACCCGATCGAGCTAAGATCAAGATGGGAGCGGGAATAAGATCGAATATCATGGGAAAAAATACTAGAGCTCTAACGAATGTTCAAATTTTGAGAACCAAATTTTCAACCGACCAAAAGTCAGCAAAAGGTCCGTCGAGATTTTCCTTGCGAACTAGCTCTCCAGCTCCCCGGAACTGGGAGCCGGCGGTAAACCGTCAACCAGGTTACCGCCGCGAGCCTCGTAGAGATCTTTTCTCGCACGGCGCTGCTTTGAACACGTGACAGGCGCTTTCCTGACATGCGAGCTGAAAACTCGAACAACTAAGTGTTTTAGTTGTGACCGAACGACGGTTTCGCCAAGTGTTTTGAAAGTAATACTGCAGCTACAGACCTGATAATTCATTGGCAGACGCGACAAAACCCACTACAGGTGCGAAAAATACCGGTTCTCAAAACGAATGTTCAAATCTTCCACAAAGTTCGTTCAACCGACCCAAAGTTCGCACATTGTCCGTCGGGGCCGGGTCGGCCAACTAGCTCCACCCCGCGCCCGAATTCCTGTAGCTTATCGATGCCGAAGAGCTCTACGAGGTATTACTCTTAAGCTTCCAGCAATAACTTGCTAGGGGTAGCTCTACGAGTTACTAGCTCTCCAGCGCTCCGGAACTGGCGCCGGCGGTGAACCGTCAACCTGGTCACCGCCGGAAACCTCGTAGAGCTCCTTGCATCCGTAAGAGAGCTCAGGATCAAAGCGGGAGTTTCTGGGAGCTTTTCTACAAAAACTTGAAGTTCAGATTTTTCGGAGTTAACATGAAGTCGGTTCCTTCAAGTGAACTGGTACTAAGAATGGTTCTAGAAGGCTGAGCTGCTCAGGGAACAAAGTTAATATGTCAATGCTCGGAGTAAAAATCTGCTTTCTCAAAATGAATTGTCAAATATCTTTCAAAAAAACGCAAAACCACCCAAAAGTTGCCACATTGTCCGCCTCAGCCGGGTGGGCCAACTGGGCGCCGGCGGCAAACCGTCAACCTTTCTTACCGCCGGGGGACTCGTAGAGCTTCCTGACAATATATAATGTGGAAAAGAATTTCAGAAAACGACTAGTTTTTTCAGCCCAAGCGATTATAGACCTCTCAAGATGACTCTAACAAACAAACGAACAGTTTTCCAATCGAGCTCGAGTACGAAACCGAGTTCAGACCTCTGAATGCGACAGGCGGACGCGTCTGATGTCTGTGGATCGATTCCTGTGATTACCAGCTCTGCAACCCCCCATACAGCCTCAGTTAAGTGCAGAAAACCGAGAGTACCTCTCAGGATGACTCGAATAATACAACAGTTTCGCGGATCCCGTTCGAGCAGCAGACCGAGTTCCGAGCTCTTGGTTCGACGAACGAACGCGCCTGATGTCTCGAAATCGATTCCTGTGACCAGCAGCACTGCAGCCCTCCCCCAGCACGGTTTAAGTACAGAAAACCTAGAGCACTTCTCAAGATGACTCGAACAATACGAATAGTTTCGCGAACCTAGCTCGGGGAGCAGGCCGAGTTCAGAGCTCTTGATTCAACAGACGAACGCGCCTGATAATTCTCAATAGATTCCTGTGCTTATCAGCTCTGTGGGTGCCCTACAGATCGAGTTAAGTACGAAAAACCGAGAGCAACTGCTACAATGACTCGAATAATACGAATAGGTTTGCGACCCTAGCTCGGCTAGCAGACCGAGTTCAGACCTCTGGATTCAACAGGCGATTGCGCCTGATCATTCTGAATGCATTAGCTGTGCCGACCAGCTCTGTAGTTGTCCTGAAGCTCGAGTTATCTTGAGAAAACCAACAGCGCGTATCAAGATGACTTGAAACGGCCGTTCCCGCCCGCCTGCTTTTTGGCCTTCAAAGTTACCCGATCGAGCTGAGATCAAGATGGCGAGCGGGAATAAGATTAAATATCATGGGAAAAAATACGAGAGCTCTAACAAATGTTCAAATTTTTAGAACGAAATTTTTAACCGACCAAAAATCACCAAAAGGTCCGTCGAGATTTTTCTTGCCAACTAGCTCTCCAGCTCCCCGGAATTACTCTTAAGCTTCCAGCAATAACTTGCTAAGGGAAGCTCTACGAGTTAGTGATTACCAGCTCTGCAACCCCCCATACAGCTTAGTTAATTAAGTGCAGAAAACCGAGAGTACCTCTCAGGATGACTCGAATAATACAACAGTTTCGCGGATCCCGTTCGAGCAGCAGACCGAGTTCCGAGCTCTTGGTTCGCAAACGAACGCGCCTGATGTCTCGAAATCGATTCCTGTGACCAGCAGCACTGCAGCCCTCCCCCAGCACGATTTAAGTACAGAAAACCGAGAGCACGTCTCAAGATGACTCGAACAATACGAATAGTTTCGCGAACCTAGCTCGGGAAGCAGGCCGAGTTCAGAGCTCTTGATTCAACAGACGAACGCGCCTGATAATTCTCAATAGATTTCTGTGATTATCAGCTCTGTGGGTGCCCTACATATCGAGTTAAATACGAAAAACCGAGAGCAACTGCTACAATGACTCGAATAATACAAATAGGTTTGCGACCCTAGCTCGGCTAGTAGACCGAGTTCAGACCTCTGGATTCAACAGGCGAACGCGCCTGACCATTCAGAATGCATTAGCTGTGCTGACCAGCTCTGTAGTTGTCCTGAAGCTCGAGTTATCTTGAGAAATCCGACTTGAAACGGTTGTTCCCGCCCGCCTGCTTTTTGGCCTTCAAAGTTACCCGATCGAGCTGAGATCAAGATGGCGAGCGGATAAGATTAAATATCATGGGGAAAAATACTAGAGCTCTAACGAATGTTCAAATTTTGAGAACGAAATTTTTAACCGACCAAAAGTCACCAAAAGGTCGAGATTTTTCTTACCAACTAGCTCTCCAGCTACCCGGAATTACTCTTAAGCTTCCAGCAATAACTTGCTAAGGGAAGCTGTGCGAGTTACTAGCTCCACCCCGCGCCAGAATTCCTCTAGCTCATCGATAACGAAGAGCTCTACGAGGTATTACTCTCAAGCTTCCAGCAATACCTTGCCGAGGGAAGTTCTACGAGTTACTGGGCCGTGAACAGGTCAGCGTGGCACGGGCGAGTCAGACGCTGGGCGCCCACGCAGCGTCGGGTGCCGAGACGTCGGCGGCGACCTTGTACTCGAGCTTCTCGCAAGCCATGAGACGCACGGAAACGCGACGTGGTCGAAAGCACTCCAGAAACCGAGGAGAACATCACTTGTAGAGCTTCCCTTAGCAAGTTATTGCTCTAAGCTAAGAGTAATTTCGGCGCCTAGAGAGCTAGTTGACTCGAAAAATCCCGACGGAACTTTTGGTAACTGGCGCCGGCGGTGAACCGTCAACCTGGTCACCGCCGGGAACCTTGTAGAGCTCATTTCACGCGTAAGAGTGCTCGGAGTCGAAAGGGAGAGCTTCTGGAAGCATTTCTCAACAAAAGAGAAATTGATGTTTTTGTCTCGACATGAAGATGGTTCCGCCAAGTGTTTCGATAGTGGAGGTGCGCCTAGAGAGCTCATGCTTTGACGAAGGGACCCTCATAATCATTTAAAGGTGCAAAAAAATCTGCTTTCTCAAACTTTCTCAAAATAAATGGTCAAATATCTTTAAAAATCGCAAAACCACCGAAAAGTTACCACTTTCTGCTTCCTGGCCGAGTCGATCAACTGGCGCCGACGGTGAACCGTCAACCTGGCCACCGCCGGGAACCTCGTAGAGCTCATCGCCCGTGAGAGTGCTCAGCATGGAAGAGAGGAAGTTGGTTGCGCCAAGTGTTTGGAAAGTAAAAATGCACCTAGAGAGCTCATATTAAGACTTAGAGTCACAGATGCGAAAAAATTGCTTTCTTAAAATGAATGATTCAATATCTTGCAAATATTTGCAAAACCACCCGAAAGTTACCACATTCTCTGCCTCGGTCGGATGGGCCAACTGGTGCCGACGGTGAACCGTCAACCTCGTCACCGCCGGGAACCAGATCCTTCCACGCGTAAGGTTGCTCGGAGTCGAAAGAGAGAGCTTCTGAGAGTATTTCTCGAAAAGGGAAAAAAATTGTTTGTTTATGTCGACATCAACATGGTTGCTCCAAGTGTTTTGATAGTAAAAGTGTGCCCACGGAGCTCATACTGAGAGGGAGAGACCCTCATAGTCGTTTACAGGTGCGAAAAATCTGCTTTCTCAAAATAAAGTCAAATATCTTTCAAACTGGGCGCCGGCGGTAAACCGTCAACCTTTCTTACCGCCGGGGGACTCGTAGAGCTTCCTGACAGTATATAATGTGGAAAAGAATTTCAGAGAACGACTAGTTTTTCAGCCCGAGCGATTCTAGACCTCTCAAGATGACTCTAACAAACAAACGAACAGTTTTCCAATCGAGCTCGAGTATGAAACCGAGTTCAGACCTCTGAATGCGACAGGCGGACGTGTCTCATGTCTGCGGATCGATTTCTGTGATTACCAGCTCTGCAGCCCATACAGTATGAGTTAAGTGCAGAAAACCGAGAGTACCTCTCAGGATGACTCGAATAATACAACAGTTTCGCGGATCTCGTTCGAGCAGCAGACCGAGTTCCGAGCTATCGGTTCGACGAACGGACGCGCCTGATGTCTCGAAATCGATTCCTGTGACCAGCAGCACTGTAGCCCTCCCCCAGCACGATTTAAGTACAGGAAACCGAGAGCACTTCTCAAGATGACTCGAACAATACCAATAGGTTCGCGAACCTAGCTCGGGGAGCAGGCCGAGTTCAGAGCTCTTGATTCAACAGACGAACGCGCCTGCTAATTCTCAATCGATTTCTGTGATTATGAGCCCTGTGACTGCCCTACAGATCGAGCTAAGTACGAAAAACCGAGAGCGTCTGCTGCAATGACTCGAATAATACGAATAGGTTTGCGACCCTAGCTCGGCTAGCAGACCGAGTTCAGACCTCTGGATTCAAACAGCGAAGGCGCCGTGATTCATTCGAAGGCATTAGCTGTGCTGACCAGCTTCTGTAGTTGTCCTGAAGGTCGCGAGTTATCTGAGGAAAACGACAGGCCCGTATCAGAAGATGACCTAAACGGGCCGTTCCCGCCTTGCCTTGCTTTTTGGCTTCAATTACCCGATCGAGCTGAGATAAGATGGCGAGCGGGAAATAAGATCGCGGAAATAAGATCGATATCATGGGAAAAAATGGAAAAAAATAACTAGAGCTCTAACGAAGTTCAAATTTCGAGAACAAAAATTTTCATACCGAGCCAAAAGTCAGCAAAAGGCCGTCGATATTTTTCTTGCCAACTAGCTCTCCTGCGCTCCGGAACTGGGCGCCGGCGGTAAACCGTCAACCTTTCTTACCGCCGGGGGACTCGTAGAGCTTCCTGACAATATATAATGTGGGGAAGAATTTCAGAGAACGACTAGTTTTTCAGCCCAAGCGATTATAGACCTCTCAAGATGACTCTAACAAAACAAACGAACAGTTTTTCAATCGAGCTCGAGTATGAAACCGAGTTCAGACCTCTGAATGCGACAGGCGGACGCGTCTGATGTCTGCGGATCGATTCCTGTGATTACCAGCTCTGCAGCCCCCATACAGCCTGAGTTAAGTGCAGAAAACCGAGAGTACCTCTCAGGATAACTCGAATAATACAACAGTTTCGCGGATCTCGTTCGAGCAGCAGACCGAGTTCCGAGCTCTCGGTTCGACGAACGGACGCGCCTGATGTCTCGAAATCGATTCCTGTGACCAGCAGCACTGTAGCCCTTCCCCAGCACGATTTAAGTACAGAAAACCGAGAGCACTTCTCAAGATGACTCGAACAATACCAATAGGTTCGCGAACCTAGCTCGGGCAGCAGGCCGAGTTCAGAGCTCTTGATTCAACAGACGAACGCGCCTGATAATTCTCAATCGATTTCTGTGATTATCAGCTCTGTGGCTGCCCTACAGATCGAGCTAAGTACGAAAAACCGAGAGCGTCTGCTACAATGACTCGAATAATACGAATAGGTTTGCGACCCTAGCTCGGCTAGCAGACCGAGTTCAGACCTCTCGATTCAACAGGCGAACGCGCCTGATCATTCTGAATGCATTAGCTGTGCTGACCAGCTTTGTAGTTGTCCTGAAGCTCGAGTTATCTTGAGAAAACCGACAGCGCGTATCAAGATGACTCGAAACGGCCGTTCCCGCCTGCCTGCTTTTTGGCCTTCAAAGTTACCCGATCGAGCTGAGATCAAGATGGCGAGCGGGAATAAGATCGAATATCACGGGAAAAAAATACTAGAGCTCTAACGAATGGTCAAATTTCGAGAACCAAATTTTCAACCGAGCAAAAGTCATGAAAAGTTCCGTCGAGATTTTTCTTGCCAACTGGGCGCCGGCGGTAAACCGTCAACCTTTGTTACCGCCGGGGGACTCGTAGAGCTTCCTGACAACACATAATGTCAAAAAAAATTGCAGAGAACGAATAATTTTTCAGCCCAACTCAAGTATCAGACCGAGTTCGGACCTCTGAATGCGACAGACAGACGCGTTTCATATCTCCGAATCGATTCATGTGATTAACCGCCCTGCAGCCCCCTGCAGCCCGAGTTAGGTGCAGAACGGCGACAGTAGCTGTCAAGATGACTGGAAGAATACGAACAGTTTCGTGAGTCTGGATCGCGCAGCAGACCGAGTTCAGAGCTCTGGATTCAACAGGCGAACGCGCCTGAATATTCTGAGTGTGATAGGTGTGCTCACCAGCACTGTAGCTGGCCTGCAGCTCGAGTTAAGTAGAAAATACCGACAACGCGTATCAAGTTGACTCGAATAATACCAATAGGTTTGCGGACCTAGCTCGGCTTGCAGACCGAGTTCAGACCTATGGATTCAACAGGCGAGCGCGCCAGATGATTCTGCATGCGATGGGTGTGCCCACCAGCACTGTAGCTGCCCTACAGCTCGAGTTAAGTTGGAAATACCGACAACGTGTTCAAGTTGACTCGAATAATACGAATAGGTTTGCGGACCTAGCTCGGCTAGCAGACCGAGTTCAGGCCTCTGGGTTCAACAGGCGAACGCGCCTGATCATTCTGCATGCATTAGCTGTGCTTACCAGCTCTGTAGCTGCCATAGAGCTCGAGTTATGTTCAGAAAACCGTCAGCGCGTATCAAGATGACTCGAAACGGCCGTTCCCGCCACTGTGCTTTTTGGCCTTCAAAGTTACCCGATCGAGCTGAGATCAAGATGGCGAGCGGGAATAAGATCGAATATCACGGGGAAAAATACTAGAGCTCTAACGAATAGTCAAATTTCGAGAATATAATTTTCAACTGACCAAAAGTTGTTCAGTCGAGATTTTGAGAATTTTCGTAGCCAACAGCTGTGGGCGCGCCGGAATTACTCTTAGCTTCCAGCGTAAATAACTAGCTAGAGAGCTCCGCGGGAATTTACGACCAAAAGTCAGCAAAAGGTCCGTCGAGATTTTTCTTCGCCAACTAGCTCTCCAGCTCCCAGGAAGTTACTCTTAAGCTTCCAGAATAAGTGCTAAGGGAAGCTCTACGAGTACTGGCGCCGGCGGTGAACCGTCAACCTGGTCACCGCCGGGAACCTCGTAGAGCTTCTTGAATCCGTGAGAAAGCTCAGCATCAAAGCGGGAGCTTCTGGGAGCTTTTCTACAAAAACTTCAAGTTGAGATTTTTTCGGAGTCAACATGAAGTCGGTTCCTTCAAGTGAACTGGTACTGAAAATGACTCTAGATGGCTGATCAGGGAACAAAGTTTATATCTCAATGCTCGGAGTAAAAATCTGCTTTTTCAAAATGAATTGTCAAATATCTTTCAAAAAATTGCAAAACCACCCAAAAGTTGTCACATTGTCCGCCTCGGCCGGCTGGACCAAAGTTCTCACTCCCAGCGAAGCTATTCATATGAAGTCTCGCGCTCTCAGTGAGAGCGCGAGACCATTCTGCGTCGACAAAAATGCACCAGAACTCTCTAGGTCACCCCTAGATCGATATAAATTAGAAAAAAAATCATCCGACACAAAAAATACAAAATTGTACAAATCGATATTTTTCATTGATTTTGAAAATTCTAATCAAATTGGGCACTCTTGAGGCTCCCATTCGATGTCTCGCATGTCGCTACTTCGATTGGAATGTACCTGGCATGCATAGCATGCACTCAGCTCGAGTTATCATCGAAACACCGTTCGCAACACGCATACATAGAGACAGTATTTCGAGCATAACTCCTGACTCAGCCATTTCTAGGAACTCTCGAGCTTCAGTGTGACGCGCCAGATCATTCTGCATCGACTGGTGTGCGTGAGAGGTCTGTAGCTTGCTGACAGCTCGAGTTAAGTAAAGCCAACCACCGTCACCTGCCAAACTGCACTGCAGGCAAAGTCGGTTCCTGCAAGTCTTTTGACAGTAATATTGCCCCTAGAGCCCTGAAAATTTTACCAGCAGGTGCGCCATAGCTTACTGTATGTGAGAAAAATCCGTTTTCTGAAAACGAATTGTCAAATCTTGCACAAAGTTTCAAACTGGGCGCCGGCGGTAAACCGTCAACCTTTCTTACCGCCGGGGGACTCGTAGAGCTTCCTGACAATATATACTGTGGGAAAAATCTCCAAAGAACGACTATTTCTCAAGCCCAAGCGATTTCAGACATCTCAAGATAACGCTAACAAAAAACAAACAGTTTCGCAACCCAGTTCGAGTATCAAACCGAGTTCAGACCTCTGAATGCGACAGGCGGGCGCGTCTGATGTCTGCCAACCCACTCATGTGATTCCAGCCCCAAAGCCCCCCTACAGCCCGAGTTAAGTGCAGAAAACCGACAGTATCGACTCGAATAATGTAATAGTTTTGCGAACCTAGTTCGAGCAGCAGACCGAGTTCCGAGCTCTGGAATCGACCGAGAGACGCGCCTGATGTGTGCAAATCGATATATGTGACCTGCAGCACTGTAGCCCTCCCCCAGCACGAGTTGAGTGCAGAAAATTAAGAGCACGTCTCAAGATCATATACGAACAGCTTCGCGAACCTAGCTCGGGCAGCAGGCCGAGTTCAGAGCTCTCGGTTCAATAGACGAACGCGACTGATGATTCCCCATCGATGTCTGTCACAATGAGCCCTGTAGCTGCTCTACAGCTCGAATTAAGTACAGAAAACCGAGAGCGTCTATCAAGATGACTCGAATAATACGAAAAGGTTTGCAGACCTAGCTCGGCTAGCAGACCGAGTTCAGACCTCTGGATTGAACAGGCGAACGCGCGTGATGATTCTGAGTGCGATAGGTGTGCTTACCAGCACTCTAGCTGCCCTAAAGCTCGAGTTAAGTACACAAAACCGAGAGCGTCTATCAAGATGACTCGAAGAATACGAATAGGTTTGCGGACCTATCTCGGCTGGCAGACCGAGTTCAGACCTCTGGATTCAACAGGCGAACGCGCCTGATAATTCTGAGTGCGATAGCTGTGCTTACCAGCTCTGTAGCTGCCCTGAAGCTCGAGTTGAGTACAAAATACCAACAGCGCGTATCAAGATGACTCGAAACGGTCGTTCCCGCCGGGACGCTTTTTGGCCTTCAAAGTTACCCGATCGAGCTGAGATCAAGATGGCGAGCGGGAATAAGATCGAATATCATGGGACAAAATACTAGAGCTCTAACGAATGGTCAAATTTCGAGAACAAAATTTTCAACCGACCAAAAGTCACCAAAAGGTCCGTCGAGATTTTTCTTGCCAACTAGCTCTCCAGCTCCCCGGAATTATGGGAACCGGCGGTAAACCGTCAACCAGATTACCGCCGGGACCCTCGTAGAGCTCTTTTCTCACACAGCGATCCTCAGAACACAGGAAGGAAGCTTCTGGAGCGAGTAACGACAAAATCGAAAAATCGCGTTTTTCTGTTTCTATCCAAGGTCGGTTCCTCCAAGTGTTTTGATAGTAATACTGTAGCTACGGACCTGAAAAGTTTACTGCCAGACGCGCGATAACCCACTACAGGTGCGAAAAATCTGCTTTCTCAAAATAAATGGTCAAATATCTTTCAAGTATTCGAAAAACTACCCAAACTGGGCGCCGGCGGTAAACCGTCAACCTTTGTTACCGCCGGGGGACTCGTAGAGCTTCCTGACAACATATACTGTCGGAAAAAAATGCAGAGAACAAATAGTTTTTCAGCCAAACTCGAGTATCAGACCGAGTTGAGACCTCTGAATGCGACAGACGGACGCGTCTGATGTCTCCGAATCGATTTCTGTGATTACCCGCCCTGCAGCCTCCCTACAGCCCGAATTAAGTGCAGAACGCCAAGAGTAGCTCTCAAGATAACTGGGAGAATACGAACAGTAACTCGTAGAGCTTCCCTTAGCAAGTTATTGCTGGAAGCTTAAGAGTAATTCCGGGGAGCTGGAGAGCTAGTTGGCAAGAAAAATCTCGACGGACCTTTTGGTGACTTTTGGTCGGTTGAAAATTTCGTTCTCAAAATTTGACCATTCGTTAGAGCTCTAGTATTTTTTCCCATGATATTCGATCTCATTCCCGCTCGCCATCTTGATCTCAGCTCGATCGGGTAACTTTGAAGGGCAAAAAGCAGGGGGGCGGGAACGGCCGTTTCGAGTCATCTTGATACGCGCTGTCGGTTTTCTCAAGATAACCCGAGCTTCAGGACAACTACAGAGCTGGTCAGCACAGCTAATGCATTCAGAATGATCAGGCGCGTTCGCATGTTGAATCCAGAGGTCTGAACTCGGTCTGCTAGCCGAGCTAGGGTCGCAAACCTATTCGTATTATTCGAGTCATTGTAGCAGACGCTCTCGGTTTTTCGTACTTAACTCGACCTGTAGGGCAGCCACAGAGCTGATAATCACAGAAATCGATTGAGAATTATCAGGCGCGTTCGTCTGTTGAATCTAGAGTTCTGAACTCGGCCTGCTCCCCGAGCTAGGTTCGCGAACCTATTGGTATTGTTCGAGTCATCTTGAGAAGTGCTCTCGGTTTTCTGTACTTGAATCGTTCTGGGGGAGGGCTCCAGTGCTGCTGGTCACAGGAATCGATTTCGAGACACCAGGCGCGTTCGTTCGTCGAACCGAGAGCTCGGAACTCGGTCTGCTGCTCGAACGAGATCCGCGAAACTATTGTATTATTCGAGTCATCCTAAAAGCTACTCTCGGTTTTCTGCACTTAACTCTGGCTGTATGGGGGGCTGCAGAGCTGGTAATCACAGGAATCGATCCGCAGACATCAGACGCGTCCGCCTGTCGCATTCAGAGGTCTGAACTCGGTTTCTTACTCGAGCTCGATTGGAAAACTGTTCGTTTGTTTTGTTAGAGTCATCTTGAGAGGTCTATAATCGCTTTGGCTGGAAAACTAGTCGTTCTCTGAAATTCTTTTCCACTTATATATTGTCAGGAAGCTCTACGAGTCCCCCGGCGCGTAAGGAAAGTTTGAGATCGGTTTTTACCGCGGCGCCCAGTTTCGTGATTCTGGATCGCGCAACAGACCGAGTTCAGAGCTCTGGATTCAACTGGCGAACGCGCCTGATGATTCTGAGTGCGGTAGGTGTGCTTACCAGCACTGTAGCTGCCCTACAGCTCGAGTTAATTAGAAAATACCGACAACGCGTATCAAGTTGACTCGAACAATACGAAAAGGTTTGCGGACCTAGCTCGGCTAGCAGGACCGCGTTTTTTAGACCTAAGGATTCAACAGGGGGGGGCGGGGGGAAAAAAAACAAAATAAAAAAAAACAAAAAAACAAAAAAAAAAAAAAAAACGGTGTCCGATCCATTCTGAAGTGCAGGGAGGAGGGCTTCCCACCGCAAGCCAGGCTGTCCGTCAGCTCGAGTTAAGTTAGAAAATAACGATCAAACGCGTATCAAGTGACCGAATAATACAAACAGGTTGCAGACCTAGCTCGTCTGACAGACCGAGTTTCGACCTCTGGATTGAACAGGCGAAACGCGCCTGAATTCATTTCTGAAATGCGTCAGCTGTGCTTACCAGCAGGTTCTGTAGCTGCCTAGAGCTCGAGTTATGTTCAGAAAACCGACAGCGCGTATCAATATGACTCGAAACGGCCGTTCCCGCCACAGTGCTTTTTGGCCTTCAAAGTTACCCGATCGGGCTGAGATCAAGATGGCGAGCGGGAATAAGGTCGAATATCACGGGAAAAAATACTAGAGCTCTAACGAATTGTCAAATTTCGAGAACAAAATTTTCAACCGAGCAAAAGTCAGCAAAAGTTCCGTCGAGATTTTTCTTGCCAACTAGCTCTCCAGCGCGCCGGAATTACTCTTAGCTTCCAGCTATAACTAGCTAAGGGAAGCTCTACGAGTTAAGTTATCACATTGTCCGCCTCCGCCGGGTGGGCCAACTAGCTCCACCCCGCGCCGGAACTGGGCGCCGGCGGTAAACCGTCAACCTTTCTTACCGCCGGGGGACTCGTAGAGCTTCCTGACAATATATAATGTGGAAACGAATTTCAGAGAACGACCAGTTTTCGCTTATGAACCTCCAAAGATGACTCTAACAAAACCAGTTTCGCAGATTTCGTTCGAGCAGCAGACCGAGTTTCGAGCGATCGGTTCGACGAACGGACGCGCCTAATGTCTCGAAATCGATTCCTGTGACCAGCAGAGCTATAGCCCTCCCCCAGCACGAGTTATGTACAGAAACCCGAGAGCACTTCTCAAGATGACTCGAACAATACGAATAGGTTCGCGAACCTAGCTCGGAGAGGAGGCCGATTTCAGAGCTCTTGATGCAACAGACGAACGCGCCTGATAAGTCTCAATCGATTTCTGTTAGTATGAGCCCTGTGGCTGCCCTATAGATCGAGTTTAGTACGAAAAACCGAGAGCGTCTGCAACAATGACTCGAATAATACGAATAGGTTTGCGACCCTAGCTCGGCTAGCAGACCGAGTTCAGACTTCTCGATTCAACAGGCGAACGCGCCTGATCATTCTGAACGCATTAGCTGTGCTGACCAGCTCTGTAGGTGTCCTGAAGCTCGAGTTATCTTGAGAAAACCGACAGCGCGTATCAAGATGACTCGAAACGGCCGTTCCCGCCCGTGTGCTTTTTGGCCTTCAAAGTTACCCGATCGAGCTGAGATCAAGATGGCGAGCGGGAATAAGATCGAATATCATGGGAAGAAATACTAGAGCTCTAACGAATGGTCAAATTTCGAGAACGAAATTTTCAACCGACCAAAAGTCACCAAAAGGTCCGTCGAGATTTTTCTTGCCAACTGGGCGCCGGCGGTAAACCGTCAACCTTTCTTACCGCCGGGGGACTCGTAGAGCTTCCTGACAGTATATAGTGTGGGAAAAAATCCAGAGAACGACTAGTTTTCAGCCCAAGCAATTTCAGACCTCTCAAGATGACTCTAATAAAAGAAGAAACAGTTTCGCAACCCAGTGAGTATCAGACCGAGTTCAGACCTCTCAATGCGACAGGCGGACGCGTCTGATGTCTGCGAATCGACTCATGTGATTACCAGCCCTGCAGCCCCCCTGCAGCCCGAGTTAAGTGCAGAAAACCGAGAGCATCTCTCAGGGTGACTCGAATAATAGAATAGTTTCGCGGACCTGTTTCGAGCAGCAGACCAAGTTCTGAGCTCTCGAATCGACCAACGAACGCGTCTGATGTGTGCAAATCGATTTCAATGACCCACAGCACTGTAGCCCTCCCCCAGCACGAGTTGAGTGCAGGAAAATGAGAGCACTGTTTACGATGATTCGGACAATACGAATAGTTTCGCGAACCTAGCTCGGGCAGCAGGCCGAGTTCAGAGCTCTCGATACAACAGACACACGCGCCTGATAATTATCAATAGATTTCTGTAACTACAGGCTCTGTAGCTGCCCTACAGCTCGAGTTGAGTACAGAAAACCGAGAGCGTTTGTGAAGATGACTCGAATAATACGAATAGATTTGCGGACCTAGCTCGGCTAGCAGACCGATTTCAGACCTCTGGATTCAACAGGCGAACGCGCCTGATGATTCTGAGTGCGATGCGTGTGTTTACCAGCACTGTAGCTGCCTACAGCTCGAGTTAAGTAGAAAATACCGACAACGCGTATCAAGTTGACTCGAATAATACGAATAGGTTTGCAGACCTAGCTCGGCTAGCAGATCGAGTTCAGACCTATGGATTGAACAGGCGAACGCGCCTGATGATTCTGAGTGCGATAGATGTGCTTACCAGCACTGTAGCTGCCCTACAGCTCGAGTTAAGTAGAAAATACCGACAACGCGTATCAAATTGACTCGAATAATACGAATAGGTTTCCGGACCTAGCTCGGCTCACAGACCGAGTTCAGACCTCTGGGTTCAACAGGCGAATGCGCCTGATGATTCTGAGTGCAATAGGTGTGCTTACCAGCTCTGTAGCTGCCCTAGAGCTCGAGTTATGTTCAGAAAACCGACAGCGCGTATCAAGATGACTCGAAACGGCCGTTCCCGCCAGAGTGCTTTTTGGCCTTCAAAGTTACCGATCGAGCTGAGATCAAGATGGCGAGCGGGAATAAGATCGAATATCACGGGAAAAAATACTAGAGCTCTAACGAATGGTCAAATTTCGAGAACAAAATTTTCAACCGAGCAAAAGTCAGCAAAAGTTCCGTCGAGATTTTTCTTGCCAACTAGCTCTCCAGCGCGCCGGAACTGGGCGCCGGCGGTAAACCGTCAACCTTTGTTACCGCCGGGGGACTCGTAGAGCTTCCTGACAACATATAATGTCGAAAAAAATTGCAGAGAACGAATAGTTTTTCAGCCCAACTCGAGTATCAGACCGAGTTCGGACCTCTGAATGCGACAGACGGACGCGTCTGATGTCTCCGAATCGATTCCTGTGATTACCCGCCCTGCAGCCCCCTACAGCCCGAGTTAAGTGCAGAACGCCGACAGTAGCTCTCAAGATGACTGGAAGAATACGAACAGTTTCGTGATTCTAGATCACGCAGCAGACCGAGTTCAGAGCTCTGGATTCAACAGGCGAACGCGCCTGATTATCCTGAGTGCGATCGGTGTGCTTACCAGCACTGTAGCTGCCCTACAGCTCGAGTTAAGTATAAAATACCGACAACGCGTATCAAGTTGACTCGAATAATACGAATAGGTTTGCGGACCTAGCTCGGCTAGCAGACCGAGTTCAGAGCTCTGGATTCAACAGGCGAACGCGCCTGATGATTCTGAGTGCGATACGTGTGCTTACCAGCACTGTAGCTGCCCTACAGCTCGAGTTAAGTAGAAAATACCGACAACGCGTGTCAAGTGGACTCGAATAATACGAATAGGTTTGCGGACCTAGCTCGGCTAGCAGACCGAGTTTAGACCTATGGATTCGACAGGCGAACGCGTCTGATCATTCTGAGTGCGATACGAGTGCTTACCAGCACTGTAGCTGCCCTACAGCTCGAGTTAAGTAGAAAATACCGACAACGCGTATCAAGTTGATTCGAATAATACGAATAGGTTTGCGGACCTAGCTCGGCTAGCAGACCGAGTTCAGACCTCTGGATTCAACAGGCGAACGCGCCTGATGATTCTGAGTGCGATACGTGTGCTTACCAGCACTGTAGCTGCCCTACAGCTCGAGTTAAGTAGAAAATACCGACAACGCGTGTCAAGTGGACTCGAATAATACGAATAGGTTTGCGGACCTAGCTCGGCTAGCAGACCGAGTTTAGACCTATGGATTCGACAGGCGAACGCGTCTGATCATTCTGAGTGCGATACGAGTGCTTACCAGCACTGTAGCTGCCCTACAGCTCGAGTTAAGTAGAAAATACCGACAACGCGTATCAAGTTGACTCGAATAATACAAACAGGTTTGCGGACCTAGCTCGGCTGATAGACCGAGTTCTGACCTCTGGGTTCAACAGGCGAACGCGCCTGATCATTCTGCATGCATTAGCTGTGCTTACCAGCTCTGTAGCTGCCCTAGAGCTCGAGTTATGTTCAGAAAACCGACAGCGCGTATCAAGATGACTCGAAACGGGCGTTCCCGCCACAGTGCTTTTTGGCCTTCAAAGTTACCCGATCGAGCTGAGATCAAGATGGCGAGCGGGAATAAGATCGAATATCACGGGAAAAAATACTAGAGCTCTAACGAATTGTCAAATTTCGAGAACAAAATTTTCAACCGAGCAAAAGTCAGCAAAAGTTCCGTCGAGATTTTTCTTGCCAACTAGCTCTCCAGCGCGCCGGAACTGGCGCCGGCGGTGAACCGTCAACCTGGTCACCGCCGGGAACCTCGTAGAGCTCCTTGTACCCGTAAGAAAGCTTAGGATCGAAGCGGAGAGCTTCTGTCAGCTTTTCTAAAAAAAAGGTCAAATTGAGATTTTTGGAGTAAAGATAAAGTCGGTTCCCGGAAGTCAACTAATACCAAAACTGGCTCTAGAGAGCTGAGGTGCTCAGAGAACAACGTTTATATGCCAATGCTCGGCGTAAAAATCTGATTTCTCAAAATAAATTGTCAAATATCTTTCAAATATTCGCAAAACTACCCAAAAGTTGTCACATTGTCCTTTCTGGTCGGGTCGACGCGCGAGACCATTCTGCGTCGACAAACATGCACCAGAACTCTCTAGGTCACCCATAGATCGATATAAATTAGAAAAAAAATCATCCGACACAAAAAATACAAAATTGTACAAATCGATATTTTTCATTGATTTTGAAAATTCTAATCAATTTGGGCACTCTTGAGGCTCCCATTCGATGTCTCGCATGTCGCTACTTCGATTGGAATGTACCTGGCATGCATAGCATGCACTCAGCTCGAGTTATCATCGAAACACCGTTCGCAACACGCATACATAGAGACAGTATTTCGAGCATAACTCCTGACTCAGCCATTTCTAGGAACTCTCGAGCTTCCAGTGTGACGCGCCAGATCATTCTGCATCGACTGGTGTGCGTGAGAGGTCTGTAGCTTGCTGACAGCTCGAGTTAAGTAAAGCCAACCACCGTCACCTGCCAAACTGCACTGCAGGCAAAGTCGGTTCCTGCAAGTCTTTTGACAGTAATATTGCCCCTAGAGCCCTGAAAATTTTACCAGCAGATGCGCCATAGCTTATTGCAGGTAGGAAAAATCCAACTTATGAAAACGAATTGTCAAATCTTGCACAATGTTCCAAAAACCGACCCCAGGTTAACACATTGTCTCTTTTGGTCGGGTCGGCCAACTGGCGCCGGCGGTGAACCGTCAACCTGGTCACCGCCGGGAACCTCGTAGAGCTCCTTGAATCCGTGAGAAAGCTCAGCATCAAAGCGGGAGCTTCTGGGAGCTTTTCTACAAAAACTTCAAGTTGAGATTTTTTCGGAGTCAACATGAAGTCGGTTCCTTCAAGTGAACTGGTACTGAAAATGACTCTAGATGGCCGAGCTGATCAGGGAACGAAGTTTATATCTCAATGCTCGGAGTAAAAATCTGCTTTTTCAAAATGAATTGTCAAATATCTTTCAAAAAATTGCAAAACCACCCAAAAGTTGTCACATTGTCCGCCTCGGCCGGCTGGACCAAAGTTCTCACTCCCAGCGAAGCTATTCATATGAAGTCTCGCGCTCTCAGTGAGAGCGCGAGACCATTCTGCGTCGACAAAAATGCACCAGAACTCTCTAGGTCACCCATAGATCGATATAAATTAGAAAAAAATCATCCGACACAAAAAATATAAAATTGTACAAATCGATATTTTTCATTAATTTTGAAAATTCTAATCAATTTGGGCACTCTCGAGGCTCATTCGATGTCTCGCATGTCGCTGCTTCGATTGGAATGCACCTGGCATGCATAGCATGCACTCAGCTCGAATTATCATCGAAACACCGTTCGCAACACGCATACATAGAGACGGTATTTCGATCATAACTCCTGACTCAGCCATTTCTAGGAACTCTCGAGCTTCCAGTGTGACGCGCCAGATCATTCTGCATCGACTGGTGTGCGTGAGAGGTCTGTAGCTTGCTGACAGCTCGAGTTAAGTAAAGCCAACCACCGTCACCTGCCAAACTGCACTGCAGGCAAAGTCGGTTCCTGCAAGTCTTTTGACAGTAATATTGCCCCTAGAGCCCTGAAAATTTTACCAGCAGGTGCGCCATAGCTTACTGTATGTGAGAAAAATCCGTTTTCTGAAAACGAATTGTCAAATCTTGCACAAAGTTTCAAAAACCGACCCCAGGTTAACACATTGTCTCTTTTGGTCGGGTCGGCCAACTAGCTCCACCCTGCGCCCGAACTGGACGCCGGCGGTAAACCGTCAACCTTGGTTACCGCCGGGAGACTCGTAGAGCTTCCTTACCAGATACATATTTATATGTATATATACATATATATATGTATATATGACTCGCATGCATGCGCAGAACCATTCTTCATTGCCATCTAGAGATAACACTATGACAGGGCACAGGAGGAGAGAGAACAAAAAATAATATATATATATATATATGTGGAGAGAGAGAGAGAGGGGAAAAAAAAAAAAAAAAAAAAAAAAAAAAAAAAAAAAAAAAAAAAAAAAAAAAAAAAAAAAAAAACGAACGGGAAATAGCAACATAAGGACATCGGACGCCAGAAAGGAGAGCGAGAGAGAGAGAGAGAGAGAGAGAGAGAGAGGGAGAGAGAGGGAGAGAAAGAAAGAAAGAGAAAGAGAGATAGGGAAACATGGAGAAATAAAAAAATGGGGTAAAAAAAAGAAAAAAAAAAAAAAAAAAAAAAAAAAAAAAAAAAAAAAAAAAAAAAAAAAAAAAAAAAAAAAAAAAAAAAAAAAAAAAAAAAAAAAAAAAAAAAAAAAAAAAAAAAAAAAAAAAAAAGAGAAGGAGCGACAGGTGAGAGAAGAGAGAGCGAGAGAGAGAGAGAGAGAGAGAGAGAGAGAGAGAGAGAGAACCAAAAAGAGAAATACAAACAATTCCATATGCATACCAACTGGGCCCCCGCGCTTCTCGCCCTAAAGAACGAGCTTCTCGGCGCGGAGTGGGCTAATGACCAGCCCCTGGAGGCAAGAGAGAATGAAACAGAGAGGGGGGGAGAAAGAAATCTGAAACGGAGCAAAACAATTCCATGCGCATATCAAGTGCGCCCCCCTGCTTCTGGGCACAGAATCAACGTGTTCTCAGGTCCTCGAGCCTCGCTGCTCACTCCCGACCCGTCTTTAAGAGCCCAGGCCCGAAATGACCAGGTCCTCCTCGCCTCCCCTTCATCCTCCTCACCCTTTTCCTCCTACTCGTGCAACTTACGCGTGAAGGTGACCCCGCATGGTTCGTCGCCCAGCTCGTCCGCGCGGCGGGGCGGCAAGCTGGGGCAGCATCACCATCATCACCAACATCATCATTATCATTATCATCATCGGGGCACCATCATCCTCAACATCATAATTATCATCAACATCATCATCATCACCATCATCATCGGAACACCATCATCATCATCCTCATCATCATCGTCATCATCATCATCGGGACACCATCAACATAATCATTATCATCACCATCGTCATCATCATCATCGGCGCGACATCAGCATCGTTATCATCATCATCAACAGAACCATCATGATCATCATCGTCCTCGTCATCGGGACACCATCATCATCATCATCGACATCACCATCAACAGCAGCATCATCATCGGGACACCATCCTCAACATCCTATCAGCATCATGATCATCATCATCATCAACATCATCATCATCACCAACACCAACATCACCATCAGAATCCCCACCATCACCATCATCATCACCGTCATCATCATCATCATCGGGACACCGACGGGAATCCACATCATCATCGGGACACGAACGGAACACCGACGGAACACCGGCGGGACACCGGCGGGACACCGCGCGGCACCGGCTGCCCTGTCAAGGTTTTTTCCCTCCGGCCGCGCCTCAGCCACACGGGACGCCAGCGGGACACCGGCAGAAAACCGCGCGGGGCACCGGCCGCCCAGTCAAGGTTCTTTTGCTCCGGCCGCGCCTCAGCCACAGGAGACTTTCTATCGCCCGCCCACGCAGCTTCGCCTCGCCCGCACGCCACGCACGAACACGAAACCGATATCCATTTCCCGGTAGGGGGGCTCTCCGTTCCACTTCGATCTCCCCCCCTCACCTCCGATAACTGTTCCATTGGCTGTTGCAGCTATTCATGGTTCTCGCGCTGTCGGCTAACCAACGCTCCAAGACATTCCAAGATGCCTCCAAACCTGCTCAGAGACAACCAAAGAAGCACCCAACACAGCCCACCGAACATCCCCAGAAGGCTCCAAGACAATCTGAACCCGAACAAACCTAAGTTAGCCCCGAAAAACCACTCTGCCCAGACCGCCCCCCCGACCTCATCCTCCTCAAGAAAGTGAAAACTGCGGCCCGACGGCGGCCCCGCGGCCCAATCCTTCCCCTGCGCCACCTCATCGTCACCAGCCGCCGAGGTTGCCGCCCTCCCCGGCCCCGCCGTCTCGCCAGGGCGGTCGAATGGATCAAAACTGCGGCCCCGCGGCTCCATCCGCTCACTCCTCCGCGTCATCCTCCTGCTGCGGCGCCCCATCGCCACCAGCCGCCGAGGCTGCCGCCGCGCCAGACCCCGCCGCCTCGCCAGGGGGACCGCCTCCGAACCCGAACCCGCCGCCGTCCTCGGCGCCGCCGAACCCGAAGAGATCGCCGCGACCCCCCGAGGCCGTCGCCGCGCTCGGAGACACCGCCTGGCCATCGGCCCCCCGCGCCGCGCCCGTGCTCACGCCGGCACCTCCCAGCGCATCCGCCGCCGAACGCTTGAGCACCGTCTTCACCTCGAAGACGGTCGCACTCGCCACCACCCCATCATCCGTCTCGTACCCCTCCAACTTCACCCCAACCGTCCACTTGACCTCCCTCGCCCCCCTCACGACGCCGTCCAGGTTCTTCCGCGCCGCATCACCACCGCTGACGGACACGCTCTCCAACTCCGCCACGTGCTGCGCCGAAACGCCGAGGAGCTGCTCCCCCGAAGCCCCCAAGACGGTCACCCATGCCATCGCCCCATCTTCAAAGAGCAACCGCACACGCGCGAACATGAACGGCTCCGTATTCGCCACCTCCTTGTCGCACCGCCAGCAGAAGCCCGCCGCCGTCTTGGTGTGGCACGTCCGCCCCTCCACCGTCTTCTCCAAACACGCTTCGTAGAAAGGCGCTCTCTTGCGGTAAACGTCCACCAACGACGCCGCCACCTTCACGTGGTGCACCTCCTCCGCATTGCCGCCCTCGATGGCCTCGTGCAAGCTGCGAAGCCCAACGCCAGTCACGGCCACGGCATCGGCCAAGGACGGCGCCCGATAAACCCGAGTCGCCAACTCCAGGGACTCCTTCACCCCCTCGTACCAGCGCACCATCTCCGGAGCCTCCATGGCCCGAATGGCCCCGCCGCCCCTCAGCGTCGCCTTCAGCTTCCCCTCCCCCGCCGGCCGCAAAGACAAGCCGTGCACCATCACCGGATACGGCGGCACCCGCCCCAAGACACCGCCGCGCAGCACGCGCGCGCCCTTGCCCCACACGTTCACAGCAAGGACGCACGCCGTCGGAGACTCGACCGCAACCTCCACCTCCATCACCTCGACGCTCCGGCCCCCACCGCCCCGGTCCTTCGTCACAATGCTGCGGTGGACGTGCTTGATCTCACCGACCTTGCTCACCACGCCCGCCACGTGCCCCGGGCGCCCGCCCGAGGTCGCCACGCACGCGGGCACGTCCCCAAGCCCGATGGCGCCAGCCGCCAACTTCTGCACACCGAACTTCCTGTCGAACGTCATGTCGTACATGATCGTCGACAGGGACGTCTCGTGACCTCCAGCGAACCCCGCCCCGATCGCGCGGGCAACGTCCCCCGCGCGCACGCGGGTGCCCCTCATAATGGGAACTCGCATGAACGAAAGAAACATTGCCCGCGCCCCTCCCCAAACGATCCCCCCCGAAACGAGCAAGATGATCCGACCGCAACACCGATCCAAGCAGAGCGACACACACAGATCGCGACCACCACATCACGACCACCACAACGCGGCGATAGAGACAGGCCGAAGCGAACGAAGCAAAGAACAAGCCGCCAGGGCACCGACGTATCCCCACCATGCCCCCACGCAGCCGCAGCGCCACGGGCACGTCCACGCACGCCGAACGCATCTCGTCCACCGCCTCGCCGAAGAACGTCATCGACACCACCCTGCCAAGGGCAAATCCGGCAGCGACCCCGTACACGCGCTCCGTCTCCCCATCTTCCTTGTCGATGAACGTAAAAATCTCCACCGCCTCAGTGACCGGACCGCGCAAGCGCCCGCACGCAGCAAAGGCCAGAGGCCCACTGACGACCAGCCGACGGCCGCTCCGCTGGATACCTAACCTGCCCCCGCCCAGGATCGGAGGAAACGATCGCGCGCCGCCACATGGAGCTACCGCCCCACCCTACCACCCCCCCCCTCCCATTCCCGACCCCATCCCATCCCGCCGCCCAAAGGCGATCCCGAACCGCTGAGCACGCCACGCCCAGCACCTGCACGTCAACGCACGCGTTCCGCATGCTGGCGTCCAGCCTCTCGAGCCCAACCGGCCGCGCCTGCTCGGGCTTCCTCTTGGGCGCCATGACCCTGCAAAGGACCGAACCGCGAAACTCTAACGGACACGACGCAACAAACGCGCAGCGGCCACGTACGACGACAGCGACGACGACCCCGACCTCTCCCGCACGCCCTGGGCTGGATTGCATTCGATCCCCAAGACCAGATCTGCCTCGCCTCGTCCCCGCGCGCGCTCGGCAACAGACCGGGCGCGTCGAACCCAAATGCTGCGGGGCGCGCGAACGTGCCATGATGACGCAAACGAAGAATAAGAGGAAGAAGAAGCGACACAGAGAGCCACGAACAACGCCCCCGCGAACTGGCTACCGTGGCCCTCTCGGTGGCCTCTGGGGGCCTCCAGGCGGCCTCTAGGGCCAGAGACCTCGAAATATCGGTTGGCGGTCCCCCTCTGGGCCCTCTCTTGGGAAGCTCTTGGGGCACAGTTGGGTTGTCTGGGGAGCCTCCTGGGCCGTCTTGGGGCCCTCTTCGGGGCCTCGTGGCCCGTCTTGGAGCGATCTGAAGGGCCTCCGAGCGAGGCCGAGAGGGAGCGCTGAGAAGCGGGGGGAGCAAGAACGCATAAATCCTTCAGAAACCATCGGAACATTAGTGAATCTTGCCTCCCAGGGCTCTCTTGGGGAGCCTCTTGAATCCGTCCTGGAGCGTGTTGGAGTCCTCGTCGGCCGTCTTGAGGGCAGCTTGGGCGTCTTCGGGGCCTCTTGGGACCGTCTAGTGCCCTCTCGGGACCTCCATTAGCCTGTCGTGGCCTGCTTCGGGGCGCCGTCAACCAATGCCGGCGACCGACGTGGGACCGACGCGGCCGCCGCGCGCCCTCAGGCATCGCACCCTGTTGGGAAACCGGAGACCCGCAACTGACCCATAAATCCTTGCGGGGCCTCAACCACATGGGAACCCAAGGCAAGGTGGCGACACGCCGAGCAATCAGCAGCGCGGGCGACGACGGGGCGAGCAGGGAAAACGGCGACGAGAAAGCACCGACGAGGAACATCAAAGCGACCTGCCACTCGCACGACAACACCACATGCCACGCACAGACGCCCCCCCTCACCCCTGAGAAACTCCAAGGACCCCAAAACCAGGCAACACCTTTGTTTCTCATAGCGCGGCGAGCGCGGGCCTTAGAGCTCCCGGAACACAAGCCCTGCGCCGCCAGGATGGCCGCCCACCAGGCCACGTGCGCCTCCAGCGTGCGAGCGCGCCCCGGGGCAATGCCAGCGCGCGCCTCCAGCAGCGCCTACTCCGTCCACCCGTTCAAGCCCGTCGGCAAGGAGCAGGCCGCTCACGCCCGCACACAGCACTCATAAGCCGCATGCGACTGCATGCATGCCTGCATGCCCGCCATCCAGAGCCGCCCCTGCGCGAGCCGCACCGCCCCGCGCGAGCCCCTCCCACACCGCCCCGCCGCGCGGGTTTACATACACCATGAGGTGCACCTGCGCCGGCTTCTGCTCCCCCACCTCGCCCTGCACCGCCTGAACCTTCGCGTCATCGTACATCCAAAACATACCGCCCGGCCCGCGGCACATGGACGTGTAGTGCCCAGAACGCACCGTGGCCCCGTTGTGAAAAAGCACCCCCGCCAGCACCATGCGCGGAAACCCCGGCAGCTGGATCTCCTCCTCCACGTCCACGCGCCGGCGCAGCAATACGCCCTGGCCCCCCGCCGCCACGGGACGCATCACCCGCACGAAGAGCACCGTCGGCGGCTCGCGCACCCGCCATTGCAGCACGTGCACCTGCCGGGACTCACACCTCGGGCACTCGAGGCGATCCGCCTCCTCCTGCACCTCGGGCCCGCACGCGCGCAGATACAGCTCGGAGGTCGTCAACGACACCCTCCTGTCCTCGGGCGGGACCACGCACACCATCTCGGCCGACCCGTACCTGGCACGGCAAACACCACACGAGCGGCACCGCGAGCGCGTTTCTGTCACACTCCTGAACAGGCGATCCCAGTGCGTAACCTGGAAGCCGCCCTGCCCATGTAGCCATCCATCGCCCCACGGCACGCACCGACCGGCATCCAGCTCCACCTGCCGAAGCCCCAACAAAGGCTGCCGATCCCGTGGCCGCTAAAACAATCTCCGAGAGAGAAGCGACACAAAAGCAAAAACACAAATAAACAAACACACACACAAAAAAAAAAAAAACATAACGAAGTATACAATCAGTGAAACGAATTTCCCTCCAGCAAAATACAACTTCCCTGATTATGTTTTCGCAGCCACGTGTCTCCGAGCCCTCGCCCGACTTCCGAACCTGACGAGCTCTGTGGAACCAATGCCCAAAGAACTCGCTGGCGTCCCACTGCTGGTCATCGCCGTACCGCTCGTCCACCGCCGCCCTCTCCTGCGCGAGCCTCGGCTTCCGCACCCCTGCGCGGCGCGACGCCGCCATGACCTGCCCCAGCGTCTCCCGCAACAAGCACACGACACAATCCTCTCCAAGCAACGCCCTGGGGCACCGGTCTCGCCCATGTCTCGAAAGGACCTCGTGCACGGACGACACCCGCAGGAGCAGCTGCAGCACGCCGTTGACGTAGCACGTGTTCCCCAAATTCCCCATGCCCACCACGGGTACGCCGGCGACCTCTCCCCATCCACCGTCTTGCCACTCCTCAGCGCCCGGCACGACAATGGCAGACGGCGCGGAGATCTGAACACCCTCGCCCAGCCCCTCCGCCTCGACGACGAAGTCCTGATCGAACAGCGACTCCCTGCCGAAAGCCGCATCGTGCAACGCCTGCCTCCGGCGTGCCCTCTCGCGAGCCGCCCTCTGCTGGCCCCTCGCAAACGCCTCGCGGTCCCTCTCCGCGGCCCTCTCCCTGTCGAGCCCCTGCTGATCCCTGGCAGCCTGCCGGCGATCCCGGACCTCCTGCGCCTCTCGCTCACCGCCGACCTCACAGACCCTACACACCTCCCCGCGCCGCACCCGGGCTGCCTCCGCGCGCCCCCTGCCTCGCAGCGCAAAGACGTCTGCCACGTCCACGTACACCATCAACCCGAAGTGGTCGGACGCGCAAAACTGCACGCCTTCGAACACGACAGGCCCTCGCGCCATCACATGCGCCCGGGCAAACAACTTCTCCCCGAACATCGCGCGGTCAAAACGAAACCCGGGGCCGCTGTACTGCTGATCTGCGAAAAACCTGTTCCACCTCACGCCCCAGGTCTTCCTAGCGCACGTGGCATCGCACATGCCCTCAGCCTCGCACAGCGCTGCGACCTCCTCGTCCCGCACGTTCCAGTCGCCCACGACCAAGACCCTGGCACGCTCCGCCCCGCTCTCGTCCAGCGACCGCAGCGCCTCTCCCAGCGCGGCAGCGCGCTGCGCCGCCCTGTCCCCGGCAGGCAAATGCACTGCCAAGACGCAGACCTCGTCCGCCGCGGCACCGCCTCGGCCCGGCGCCACCCTGACGCGCGCAGCCACGCCAGCAGCCGAGGAAGCCTCACACAACAGCCGCTCCGCCTCCATGCCCCTGCGAACGTACAAGTGGACGTACCCCCGCGTCGCCGCTGCCGGCGTGGCGCCCAAGAACTGGCACTGGTCGAGCAGCTCGCCCATCGCGCCCGCCCCCTCGCACTCCTGCAGCGCCACAACGTCGCAGCCGAAGGCCCTCCGCCACCCCAAGATCTCGGCAACCAAGGCTGCCCTCTGATCTCTCCCCCCATACCTGGGAGGAGCCTGCGCCGACCAAGACCCGCCGGCGACGTTCCACGTGCCCACGCGCAGCCGCACCCCCGCGGTCGCCCCGTCGCCGCGGCCCCGCTCCAGAGCAGAAGTCCGCCCCCCGGAGACGCTGCCGGCCGCTGCTTCCGCGCCCTCCCCCTCGGCCTCGCCGCCCCTGCGCACCAGCGACGGCGCGTGGCCCAGCGACCGCAGCACCGCCCTGCACGCGTCCACCTCAACCAACAGAACAGAAACATCCGAAGCGCCCTCCTGCCGCAGACGCGTCCGAAAGCCCGCGAAGACTGCCGCCACCGCCTGGCCCGCGTCTGGCACGAACGTCTTCGACGCCACGTCCAAGCCTCTCTCCCCGGCAGCCCTGGACACCAGAGAGAGCAAGACCCCGAACGCGCAGAGGCAGCGCTGCTGAGACACCCGGCACTCGGGAACCCCCTCCTCCACGATCGTCTCCGGCCCCGCCTGGCCCGCCACCGCCGAGGCGGGTCCGCGCACCAACGCGTCCAAGTTCAAGGCCACTCGACGCGCGGCACCCTGCCGTCGCATTTCATCGTACACGCGGACGACAAAGCGCTCTGCGCGCCCCAGGACTTCTCCCTCTGACGCAGACCTCACGGACACGCAGAACCAGTCGCGCCCCTTCTCGTCCACCGCGACAGGCAACACCAGCTCCTTCTTCCCCGCCACATCCGCTCGATTCCACACCTTCTTCCAGCCACCCATGATCTTCCTGAACTGCTCCGCGGACTCCGCCCGCCCGGCATGCAGACCGACCGTCTTGCTCGCCACCGCGACGGGCAGCGCCAGGACGCCGCAGATCCGCTGCAACACCTTCAGGAAAAACTCCAGGACGTCCTCCGTGAACCGGCCGCGGCGCAAAGCATCCTCCGACCGCACGTTCACCCTGTAGCGGTCCATGAGCAAGTAGCTCGCCCCCCCCCCAACACCGCAACGTCCTTCTGGGCCGCCACGAACCGATCCAGACTCCCGTGAAGCGCGGCCGGAATCAATGCTCCCAGAGCCTCCTTCACCGCGGACATGTGCAGAGGCCGCATCTCCGGCGAGAGGGCGTCCTCCACCCTGCCGTCCCAGTACCCCAACACGTCCTGCCGCCGAAGCATCCCCGTCGCCAGCTCGCCCAGCTGAACCCCCCGTTCATCGCACCCCCCCGCAACCTCGCGCGCAGCATCGCGAAGGGCGCCCTCGCACAGCACGCCGTCCACCCGCCCAAAGCCCCCATCGCGGCCGACGGCCGCCCGCGCAACACCCAGGCGCACAAGGAGAGCCTCCGCGTCGACGCGCTCCGACCCGCTGAGCTCCCTCACGCGCACGTTGTCCAGAAGCCTCTGCGCCACGGACAGCAGCAAACGTCGCCGACCCTGATCTCCGCGCGCCTCCCGCTCGACCACGGTCGCGAGGAGGCCGTCATAGTCCGGCAACTCGTCTCCCCACAGCCACGTGTCGCCGTCCACCGCCCTGCACATGCCCCGTGCACTGAACCCCTGCAGCCCGGCGCGCCGCTCCTCCCCCACCACCCGAAGGCCCTCCATCAGCACAGCAGCAGCGTCCTGCTCGACCGGCGCCCACGCGTCCGCCCGGCAGCACCCGTACCGCCGCAACGTCCTGGACGCGCGAGCCTCGCAGCGCAGCTCGTAGCGCCGGCGCTCGCGAAACGCGCGCGTGCGACGAACTCGCATGAACGCCTCGTACTCCGGCAGGTCCTCCTCGAAGACAACATCCCACGGATGCCGGACACGCGTGCACGCCACGAACCCGATACCCGGGGCGCCCGCCGTCCTCGCGGACAAGTGCACCCTCACCCGCTCCAGCGTCATGCCCTGGGCCTTCCAGTGCGTCAGCGCCCACGCCAACTGCAGCGGGAAGTTCGACCGTGCCAGGCCCTCCTCCACCGTCGACGCCACCGTCTTGCGGAATATAGGCACCCAGTCCCCGCGCACGTCGTCCCCCGGGAAAAAGGATCGCGGGCGCCCGTGCGCGTCGCGGAGCTGCACGCTGTCGAACCGCACGAAGACGCAGATCGGGGCCGTGCGGCCCTTGTGGGCCCGATCGCCGTCGTGAGGGTCCGCGTTCTCCGGCCACATGTACCCCACCACCGTCCCCATGGCACCGTTCATCAGCCCCGCCTCCACCCACAAGTTCTCCGTCAGCAGAACCCGCGCCCCCTCGCACACGAAGATCTCGTTCTGGATCCCCCTGAAGTCGTCGGCGTCCAGCCCCTCCGGGTGCTCCAGGCCCTCCGGCGTGTCGTGGAACGCGTGCAGGCGCGCAATGGGCTTCCCCGTCCTCGCCGACACCTTCTCCAACTTCAACAAGTTGATCTTGTTGGCCCCCACCTCGCCCGTGGCCCTGTCCACCCTGCCGTCCATGAGGATCGGGGCTTCCTCGAAGCGCGCCAGCTCGGCGCGGCCCTCCGCAGTCTGCTGGAGCCGACTGCGGTTCCGCTGCGCCAGCCACGCGTGGTCAGCGGCCGTCCACGCGCACTCCGCCATGCCCCGCGTCACCTCCAAGAACCGCGCCGCCTCCCGCCGATAGAGCTCCCGCCTCTCTGCCGGCACGTCGTCCCGCTCATCCGCGCACCGCCACACCCGCCGCAGGAACGCCACGTCCTCGAACGTGTCCCGGACGTCCCCCCCCACCGCGTGCAGCCGGAACGACGACCACGCATCCGAGGGCGTAACCGCCGCTCCCCTGGGCTTGTTCTGGCCCGCCCCCTGGTACGCCCCGAAGCGATAGAGCGGATCGTCCCCGATCGGCGGCGCCTGCTTCATATCCCCCGCCAGCACCGCGTCGCGCCCCAGCAAGAACGCAGCCGCGCCCTCCCGGACCACCGCGCGCCCCTCCTCCCCCTTCAGCGTGTCGCGGACCTTGAACTCGATCTTGCCGAGCATGCCCCGACCGATCATGCTGAGCTCGTCCAGCAGCAGCAGGTCGGCCTCCCTCAGACGCTGCTTGAGGCGCGCGTACCGCTTCCCCCCCCGGGCACCGGCACTCCAAGGCCCGCAGTACCCCACCGGCACCCCGAACGCGCGATGCAGCGTCGTCGCCCCGAACTTGAGCTGAAACGAGGCACAGCCCGTCGGCGCCGCCAGCAGGCACGCGTTCTTCGCCCGCACCTCCACCTCCGCGTCGGCCGGCCGCCCGCCCCCCCTCCGAGCGAGGGCACGCGCTCGCGCCTGGGAGCGCCTCTTGGCCACGAAGCTCCTGACCGTGCGAGACTTGCCCGTCCCCGCGGTCCCAAGCAGCATGAGACGCAACGGTCCAGCACCATCGGGCCTCTCCCCCGTGACGACGTCGTACGCGAAGCGCTGCCAGTCGTCCAGCTCCCCCGCGTCCACCTCCTCGGCTCCGTCACCCACGTCCCCCTTGCCGTACCACTCCTCCTTGAGGCCCTCCAAGCGCGACTTCTCCCGCCAGGACACGTTGCACGGATCCTTCGTCCACTCGTACCCCTTCGGGTTCCACAGCGAGCGACCCGCAACAACACCGACGCCGCCCCCGTCGCCCACGCCCAGGTGCACGTCATGCGCCGCGCGAGCCGGCCCCGCCGCGCTGAGGCTCTCCTCGAGAGTCCTCGTCGCCCACTCCCCCTCCGCTCCACCCGCACCACCGTCCGTCGCGTTGCCCCCCTCGCCGGGCCGCGGATCCCTGATAATCAATATCTTCTCCGCGTTTGGATCGTCGTCGACGCCCTCCCCCAGCCGCTCGCACTCGTCCTCCGAATCTGCACGCTGGCCCTCGCTGCGAGCCTCCTCCCCGCCGTCGCCGTCACCACCTGTTCCATCAACCGCGCCCCCGCGGCCCTCCGCCGCCTTCCTGCGCAAATGCACCTGATGCCGATGAATCATGCCCGTGCGCACCCTCCTCAGCAGACGTCGATTGGTCAGACCATCCGGGGGCTCCGCCGTCAGCGCCGTAAGAACCTCCTTGTAAAAGGGATTCGCGCGCTCGTACTGCTCAACGACCCACTGCGGCACCCACTGCCGGAGCATCGGATCCGTCAACATCTCCATGAGCATGAACCCCCAAAACTCCCCCGCCGCATCGTCGCGCAGGGCCGCCATGCGACTCCACAGATCCTGCACCCCCAGGTACCGCTCGGACTCGGACGCCATCGGCCCCGCCTGCACGAAGGGCTCCTCGAACACCGTGCCGCCGATGCACACGTCGGGCACGACGCGCACGCCCGTCTGCTCCAGGATGAGCCGGCGACGGCGCTCCGTAGTCATGTGCCTCCAGTGCGCGACCACCGCGGCCCGCGCGTAACCCTCGTGATGCGCGTGCTCGACGTTAGCGACGTCTGCGCTGTAACTCGGGGTCACCATGATGCACACCGCCCGGGTAGACCTTCTCACCCTGCCCTTGTCAACGTAAAACTTCCACCAAAACTCGAAGAGAGACACGTCCCGCACCTCCACCTCGTCCACCGTCAGATCGCCCGCCCGCCTCTGCCTCCGCACCATGGTCAGCCGCTTGTTGAACTTGTCCACCTTGCTGTCGTAGTGGACCACCGCGTCGTCCCCCAGCTCCTTCAGCGCCGACGCCGGCTTCAGAGGCCGAGACCCCGCAGTATTCAGGCTCACCCACGGCATCAGCGGGACCACCTGCGGAAGGCCCAACCCAAGCGGCACCGCCTCGAAGAGATGATAGTCCCGCTCCCCCAGGCTCCGGGCGAAGAACTTCTGGATGCACCGCCTCAGCAGGTCCACCCCCTCCCCCTCCGGCACGTACTTGCACACCTCGTCCACGGCATCCGTCAAGACCTCCCGCAGCCTCCGGGAACCCTTCGGCGCCTTGACAGCGTACTTCGTCACGTACTCCGTCACCGCCCACAGGTTCAGCACCGGCCGCCAGTCCACGTTGCCCATGTTCCCCAACAGAACGTGCTCCTCATAGCTACAGCACAGGCGGTCATTCCGCGGAAACCGAGGATGCCACTGACCCTCCCGGTCCCCCTTCTCCATCACCATCCCCCGGGCGCCGCCACGAGGCAACCGATCTCGCGGGAAGCCATAGCGGCAATACGGACAGGGCTCCTTCCCGCGCGCGCACGCGTGCACGCCCAGCTTCGGCGCGTCCATGCCGTGCTTGGTGTGGCGCGCCACACGATCGACCAGGGCCGCGACGAGCCTCCGCACGGGCTGCACGTCCACCTTCTCGCCCTCCCCCACCGCGAACACCGAGTCCAGCGGCCCCCGCAGATTCATCCGCTCCGGCGCGGCACTCCGCACCCTCACACGCGCCTTGTCCTCGGACGAGAGCTCAGCAAACGCCCCCCCCGCCAACCCCGCGCCGTCCTCCCCCAGCATCTCCACGTCGTGCGCCCCGATGTCCTCGTCCCACCTGAACCGACAGCGCCCGCAATTATCATAGCACGGGTTCCACTCCGACACGACCCCCTCAAAGAAGTCCGCAAACTGCTGCTCCAATCGGCTCTGCACGTCCACGTGCTCCATTTCAGGCTTCAACACTCCGAGATCACGAAGCGCCTCCGGTCCGAGACGCCGATCTCGCACACCGCGCCGGCCCCGCTCCCGCGCCCCCCACTCGACCTCGCCGACCGGCGGCGTGGAGATCACCCGGTACCGCGCGTCGACCTGCCCCCCCGCCTCACCGCCCATCGCCACCAAAGATCCGTCCTGCACGAGCGCCTCCATGAGGTTCTGCACCCTCGCCGCCGAGAGCTGCGCGCCGCCGTCGCCGCCGCCCTCCTCGTCCGAGCCCTCACTCTCCCCACTGGCCGCCTCCGCCCCGCTCGCCGCCGCCGCCCCCCCCCCCGCCGCGTCCGCCTCCGACGCAGACACGCGCCCGAGCACTACCGCCAGCTCCTTACACCACGCCTGACGCGACATCTCCCCCTTGGCCTCCAACTCCGCAGCCCCGCCCTCGCGCCACAACCAGCGCAGCACTGCGCGAAGATCTTCTTCAGACGTGCTGGGCGCCATGTCGCCCTCCCCGCCCACGTCCGCCACGACGCGACCCACCTGCGGCGACGGCAAGCCGACGCAGAACCCATGGGCATGCAAGTTGCCCCCGCCGCCCGTCTCCCACCGGGCCATAGCCATGTACGGGAAACGGTCCGAGTGCGGCACCACGGCCGGCATGACAACGCGCATGTGAAGCTCCACTCGCAGAGCGACGAGCTGAGCCACGAGGTCCCCGCTCTCCCGAACGAACTCCGCGCGCCCGCGCCTGGAGCCCTCGTCGAAATCGCTCAAGGAGATGCCCTTGGGATCGAAACGCTGAACGTCGAACGCGGCGTGGTAATGAGGATTCTGCGTCCACCACAGAGACGGGAAGCGCCCCAGCCCCACAGGATCAGGTACCAACCCCCGCGTCCACTCCCGACGACCACTGGCTCGCTCCACCTCGAACTTCCCCATAAAGCATTGCCCCGCCGGCGGTCGCCCGTCGAGGTCCTCGGCCTCCACCCACGGCGGCATCCAGGACAAGTGCTTCACCGCGGCCTGCAACTTCATCCCCTCCCACGCCCACTGCATGGTCGTGGAGCGCACGTCCCTGCCCACGGTAGACAGCTGGCCCACCAGGATCCTCGCCCGCCCCTCGTCTGCCAGAATCGCACGCAGACGCCCTTTGGTCAAGATGCGGCCCGCCTCCAGCATGCCGAACGCCCCGCGCCGAACCGTGTTCCGGTAGATCCCCCAGCCCTTAGATCGCGCCTCGGATAGCAGCAGCATGTTCACCATCGCCCAGAGGACGCGCTGCCCCCGCGGCCCGCCCACAAACTGGCCCGTGCGGTACCGGATCAAGTGCTGCACCCACTCCGCCGCTGTGACCTTCCGAGGGCGCTCCTCGTAGATGTCCCCAATGCCCATCGGGAACTCCAGAGGGAAAGCCTTCACGAACCGGCCCTCGCTGAAAGGGCCGGTCGGCTCCGACGCCTTGCTGGGCCACCCGTACACCAGCCGCTCCGCCGTGCGCAGGCACTCGTCCTCCTCGTCCTCGCCACTGACGTGTTGCTCCACCCCGCCGGTGTCCGTATCCTGAGCGCAAGCCCTCCAGCCAGCCGCGATCCCGACCTCGACGCGAACGTCGTCCAGCACGGCCTCCGGATGGACGCCCGCGCCACCGTGCAGCACCATCTCTCCCGCTCGGCACCGCAACCAATCCACCAGATCCACGACATGCACCACGTCCCCCGCCGGAGCCCGCGCGCCAGAAGGACCCCCGGCCCCGCGAACAAGGCCGCTGCCAGCCTGAGAAGAAGAAAAACAATACATACAACTCCACACCTCCAGATCCCCCACCGCCGCCCCCATCGTCCTCTGGAAACGTCCAGAGACGAGGAGAGAGAAGAAGAAGGACCAGGAGAGCTGGATCATTGTTGGTTTCTTCCTCCCACAACCCCCGTGGCCACAACGCCCTCCCGGAGCTCCGACACTACCCTGGCAAAGAGATCCACAACCGTCTCGTCGTCCCCCGCCTTCAGCGCCTCCAGGTCTCCCTCCGCGCCCAACGGCAACTCCGCCCACCAGAGCCGGACCCGGCCGCCGACAGGGAAGTCGGAGCTCCCCAGCCAGAGCGCGAACGTCTCGGCGTCCACGAAAGACTCCGGCTCCGCATCCCGCCCCTGGCCCACGCCGCCCACACCGGCCTTCGCCCCCTCGCCCTCACAGCCGCCACCCGCGTCACCCTCGCCCGGGTTCTCGCCGGCAGCCGGGCCAGCATCACCATCACCCTCTTTTTCATATTCCCCGTCATGCGCCTCGCAAGCCGCAACCCCAGCGCCCCGCGCACCAGCATCGTCATCGGGCCCCACAAAACGCAATGAGAAGCCCGCTGCCATGAACTGCTCGGGCGTCTCCAGATCCACAGCCAGGTCCTGCGCCTCCCGCTCCGTCAGACCCGCCTCTTCCGCCGGCGAAAGCACCGCTCCTCCCGCCATCTTGGGCGCGTACTCCGCGCGAAGCTCCTCCACCGTCATCACGTGGAACCGCCGCCGATCGTAATACTTGTGCATGGGCTCCTGCTCGCTGACCCCGTCGAGGCGCCACGGCCCGGCCCCCGGAGCCGCATACGCGCACAGCGCCTGCAGCACATTAGCCACGAAGCGCCAGCGCACACTGAGGCCCTCCAGCACACCGCGCTTCCCACCCACGTTCCGGCGCAGCATGAGATGCAAGGGAACGTGCTTCGGCTGCCATGGCATCTGCACGCGCGGACGCACATTCTCTTGGCGCTCCAAGCCCTCGCCCCCCGAGTCGTACTCCACCACCAAGACGCCGTCCGGCCGCACCTCCCTGATAACCCCCGGGTAGATGACGCACCCCCCATCGTCCATGACGTGCTCCGCGCGCTCTTGCTCCGTCGCCTCCCCCCAGCGCCTGGCCGGCCTGTCCGGGTTCTCCAGACCGCCCCACGGCCCGCGGACGGAGTCCACGCGGTCCCTCGGCCGGTACTGCTTCAGCAGCCCGTGCCGCATCGCGAAGACCGCGATGTCCTGCGGAAAGGACAACACGTTCCTCCGGAACTTCCGCAGGCCCGACTGCGCCACCGTGACGTAGTTGACCTGCATGTGCTCCAGCGCCAACAACATCGCCTCCGTCACCGTCGCCGCGTCGAAGAGCTCCTGAAGGTCATCCCACGGAAACCGAAAGCACGGATCCATGTGATTCTCCTCCGAGCGCAGGGCGACGATCACAGAGGCCGGAGCCGGCTCCGCCCCCGCCCCTCCACCACCCGCAGCGTCACCCCCCTCGCCGCCATGCTCGGCGGCCCGACGCGAGGCGCGCTCCATCGCGCCGAGCTGGGAGTCCATGTCCGCCTGACACCGCACGCACGTCCCGGAAAACCGCCCCGCGAAGTCACAGCCGCCCTCCTTCCACGCCTCCCCGCCCGCCATCGCCTCCGGCGAGGGTGGAAACTCCGCCCAAGACGCCACGGCCATGCAGCACGTCGCCACGCCGTTCTTCCCCGCCTTCAGCACCTCCATCTTCTCCGCGATCTCCGGCGGCGGCTCATAGGCCGGGTGGAACACCGGGAAGCGCTCCTTGCAGTCCCTGCACTCGAAGAGCACCATGCGACTCATGATCGTGTGCATGGCCTGCACCGCCCGCAGCGCAGCCTCCCTCAACTGCGCGTCGTACTTCACCGCACGCACCGGCACCTTCTTCGCGGGCACGGGCACGTAGCCGTCCTGCAACCACCTCCGCCGCTCCGCCCCCTCCGTGCTCGCCCTGCGCCAAGCACCCTTGGCGCCCGGAACGCGCAGCCCCAGCGGCGCCCTCCAATCAGTGGGCGCGGAGCGGTGCGATAACCCTCGGGGTACGACCTCCATGTGGTTCGCGTCCGCGGGCCCCGCCAGCTGCACCTCGCGCCGCGGGCCCCAACGCACTCCTTGCGGCGCCCGAATCTCCCGGTCTGACACGAACCAGCCCACCACCCGGCCCTCCTGCGGATCAAACTTCAGCCTCTTCGCAGACCCAGGCCGCCGCCCCCGCCGCCCGCCGCCAGAACTCGCAGCCTCTACCTGCAGCTCTCCTCTCAGAACCTTCCCTACGGACCGCGTGACCATGACGTGCGACCGGCCCATCACAGGAACACCGCCCACCAGCCCATCGCCGGCCCCTTCCTCGGAAGGCCCCTCCCGCGGCGGAACTACCTTCGCCCAGTGGCCGGTCATGACCCTGTTCTGATCGGCGCCGCGCCGCGCCCAGGAGTCCGCCATGTCCACGGGCTCGCGCCAGGAGTCGGGCCGCCGCAGCGGGAGCGCCAGCACACCGTCGGCCGCCACAGCGTCCAGCGACACTCGCCAAGCTGGATTCCACAGCATCGCGAAGTCGTCCGGGTCGCCGTCCCCCACCGCGCCATTGTGGCACCGGACCCCGCGCCACGCCACCGAGCCGTCGGAGCGCTCCACCGCCGTCTGCAGCATGCTGCACTCGAACTTCAACCGCAGCCCCGGCAAAAAGGACCGACGAAAGTGCGCCTCCATGCGGCGCTGCCGAATCAGTCGCTCGACCCCTTCATCGTCTTCCTCCTCCGCCACCGCCGCCTCCGCGCCAGTCTCCGTCGCCACCGCCCACAGCACCTGCCCCAGCGACTCCGACGCGACGCCCCGCCTCTCGCCTGCCACGGCCGCCCACAACTTCTCCTGATGCGCCACGGACAGCGCCGGGGCCCTCTCTCCGGCTCCCGGCAGCGAAGACAACCACCCCCGAACGGCTTCAAAGACAAGCAGCGAGCGCCGATCCTTGAGGCGCCCCACCTCGAACGCCCGACCGACGTCGCCCCTGCCTCCGGCACGCCCCCAGCCGCCGCCGCCGCCGCCGCCAGCTCTCGATCCCCGCGCGCCCTCCGCCGACTCCGCCACTCTTCGCCTCTTCTCGTCCTCCTGCATCAACGGCCCCGCGCCCCTCAGACGCCCCAGCTCCGCATGCAGCAGCCGCCGAACGCCGGGCGCGAGCACGCCGCCGTCGCTGCCGCCGCCAACCGCCGCGCCCACGGGGGCGCCCGTGGGCTCGCCGTCGCACGACGCAACCTCGAAGTCGGACGCGGACCGCTCGTCCAGCAGCGGGTCAAGCGCGCCGACCACGCCCGCGTCGTCGCAGGCCACGGCACCCGCCTCACCAGCATCACCCCCTCCAGCAGCGCCAGCAGCCGACACTCCATCGCCCTCCCTCTGGCGCTTCAAGCCGGCCCCCGTCTCCGACAACCCCGCCCGCCGACGTCCAGCCGCCGCCGAATCTCCCGCCAGGGCCTCCTCCTGAGACACCTTCCGCCGCAGCCTGCGCCGCCCTCCGAGCCCCGCCTCCCGCGGCGCTGCCTCAGCGGACGTCTTGCGGCGCAGCCTGCGCGGCGCGGCAACAGCGCCCCGCTCTGGCGCCGGCGCCGCCGCGACCTCCGCAGATGCGACGTCGCCGAGGCCGCCGACACCGCCCTCCTCTTCCCCCTCCCCGCGGTGTTCGTCGTGGCACGCCCTCGCAAACTTATACCGATCGTCCGCCCGCTTCAGCCACGTCTCCCAGTCCAGGTCGCTGTCGCGCACCGCGAAGAAGCCAGACTCCCGCAGGGCCGCCGCGCACAATGGCCCCACGAACCGCCAGCACCGGCAGCAATCACACTGGAACCAATTGCTCGGCTCCACAAGGTCTCGGGCCACCGAGACCCCCACAAGCTCACCATCGCCAGCCTCCTCGTCCGCCCCCTTGTCCTCGTTCACGAGCACGCGGTAATCCCCGCCGTCGGGGTCCAAGTGCGCGTAGCACTGCGGGCCCGCAAAAGCCTTCAGGCGATGATGCAGCGACGGATACTTGTGCACCTCGTCCGACACGGCGGCGAGCGCCGCCATGCACTGCCGCTCCGTGCACGTGAACTCGGACGCCCCCCACCGCGCCAAATAGTTGTTGAAAACCGCACGGCTGTACCACTTGAAAACGCGGCCGCCGCCCCGGCCGTTGTAGCGCTCGCGCTCCGCCCCGTAGCGACCGCCATCCGCCTCAGCACCCCTGTCATCCCTGGACCGCACGCCCGCCCCCACCTCCAACGCCGCCAGGCCAGAGCGACCCCCCTGGCCTCGATGTTTCCTCACGTACTCCTGAATCTTGCCCAAGCACCGCTCGTACTCGGCGTCCGTGAGCTTCCAGCGCCCCGCCTCGTCGCGCTCGCTGAGGAACTCGAGGTCCCGGCGCATCTCGGCGGCGTACACCCACATCAAATGCCGCGAGTACCACTGCTTCGACGGCTTGGGGACGCCCAACGCCACCCTGCGGAACTGATCCAGCTTCTTCTCCGGAATGGGCCCCGTGACGCGCCCGTGCGGGCACGTCCGATGCGCCCTGCACAGGTCCGACCCCGGCTCCGGCTTACTGCCACACTGCAGGCGGCCCAGCCCGCCGCCCCAGAGCAGCGCCTGACACCTGGCCGGGTCCACGTAGGCCGGCTGGAACACCCTGCACTCCTCCAGGTCCCCCATGCACAGCTCGAGCTCGCCGCGCCGGCCACCGCCGCGCCGCCCTCTGCCGCAGCCCCGCCCACGACCCCGCCGACCTCGTCCGGCGAGGACCGCGGCCACCTCGACGCCGCCCCCGTCACTGCTGGAGTCCAGGCTGGTCCTTCTCCGCGTCCCGCGCCTCGCCCCCGCAGCGTCGGCGCCGCTGCCGCCGCCCGGCGCCGCTCGTCCTCCAAGACGACCCCCACCGCCCAACATCGCCTCGCGCTCGCCGCCCGACCCGGCCCCATCGCTGCTGCTGTCCAAGGACGACCTTCTCCGCCGACCACCGGCGGCGCCGCCAGGCGCCAGCGCGCCCGTCACCGCTCTGCCCCGCCCCGCGCCGCCGCGACCCCTCCCCGCCCATCCGCCGCCGACCCCAGGCGCAGTCGTCGCCCCCCCACGGCCGCCAGCACCCGCAAGCGTCGTGGCCCCGCGGCCACGTCCACCCACGGCGCCCCCGACGCTGCTGCAGTCCACCGAAGAGCGTCCCTGACGACGACCATCGCCGCCCCCCTCCGCCACCCGCTGACGGCCCGGCACGCCATCATCGCTGCTGCTGTCCAGAGACGACCGTCTGCGCCGAGCTCCGCCGCCGCCCGGCGCAACGTCACCCATCGCCGCCGACTCCTCTGCCCGCCCCGCAGGCACCAGAGATCGCCCCGCGCTGCTGCATGGAGCCTGCCGTCCTCCAGGACCACTGGGAGCCATGCCACCCACCCCGCCCACGTACTCCAGAACCCCGCCGCCGCCAGTGCCGCCGCGCTCCGCCGCGACGACGCCCGACGACGGGCTCGCCGCGTCGCCGCCGCCCGCGGGCCCAGCAGCGCCAGCGCCGCCACCGGTCGCCTCCTCACCTGCCGCTCCGGCAGCCCCCTGGCCCGAGCGCCGCGCCCGAGCTGCAACGCCCGTCAGCACAACAGCGTTGCCAGCCCCACGAAGGTGAGCCCCTCGTTTGCTCTTCTGCTGCACCATGCTCCCAGGAAGCAACGGCGCGCACACTCGATCAACGTTCGATCCAAATGACTCCGGACCTGTGCGCACCTGCCGCAGCATCCCCACGAACGCCGCCGCTCCACAGAACGTCGGCAGCCCCCCCCGCCATGAGCTGACCTAAGCCCTTCTACCGACCGTGAGCCTCCCTAGGGCAGACCCTCCTCAATGCCCTCGGCGCCCCACAGGTAAGCCCTCCGGGAGCGCCTTGGCCTCCCAAAGATAAACGCAGCTTCACACCCGAGTGTGGCCGCAGAATAAGCCCTAGAGGTCAGCCTAGGGCAGGCCTAAAAGTAAGCCCCAGAGGTCGGCCCTGAGAGTAACCCTAAGTAGTAGCCCCAGAGTCAGCCCCGAGGCGAATCCCTAAAGATGAGCCCCAGAGACACACCCGAGGGCCAAGCCTCCGATAACCCTGGAGGTACGCCCTGGGGGTCGGCCCTGGGGGTAAACCCAAGGCAGCCCTATGCGTACGCCCCAGAGGTAGCCCTGGGCGCAAGCCCAGCTAACCTAAGCCCTTCTACCGACCGTAAGCCTCCCTAGGGCAAACCCTCCTCAATACCCTCGGCGTCCCACAGGTAAGCTCTCCGGGAGCGCCTGGGCCTCCCAAAGATAACCCTGCTTCACACTCGAGGGTAGCCCCAGAATAAGCCCTGGAGGTAAGCCTGGGGCAAGCCTAAAAGTAAGCCCCAGTGATCGGCCCTAGGAGTAACCCTAAAAAGTAGCCCCAGAGGCAGCCCCGAGGCGAAGCCCTAAAGATGAGCCCCAGAGGCAAACCCGAGGGGCAAGCCTCCGGTAACCCTATAGGTACGCCCTAAGGGTCGGCACTGGGAGTAAACCCAGGGCAGCCCTATGTGTACGCCCCAGAGGTAGCCCTGAGCGCAAGCCCTAAGAGTAAGCCCTTTGACTACCCCTAGCGTTAATCCCTAAAAGTGCGCCCTACCTCCCCAGCGAGCCCTCGGCCTTCGGCCCTAAGAAGCCACCAGGAGGCCACAAGAGGCCCCTAAGAAGCCCCAAGAGGCCCCCTGGAGGACCTCAGGAAGCCCCCAGAAGGCCCCCACGAGGCCCCCAAGCGGCCCCAGGAGGCCCCCCAAATGCCCCCCCCCCGAGCACGCAAGCAAGTGCCAGCGAGGCTACAATATGAGCCGGCGGAGCGAGCGAAGCGATTAAATAAAGCGCCGGATGTCCGAGGGAGGGAGGGGAAGGAAGAACCGAAGGAAAAGATAGTGAGGACGAGACTCAGGATGACAGGCAGGAGCGAAGGAGAGAGACGCCCTGCTCCCGGCAACGCTTTCCCACCCCTCGCCGCCGCCGCACCCTGCCGGGCGCCGGAAACGCGCGCGTGAGCAAAAGCGAAGAAGAAGAAGAGCAAGGACAGATAAGAGAACAACGAGAAAGAGCAAAGAAAAAGCACGAGGAACAGGACGACAAAGACATCGACGATGACGACAGCAAAGACACCAGGAACTACAACGACGACGACAACTGCGGAAAGGAAGAAGGAACTAGGAGACGCAGCATGAAATATAAAACGAAAGTGGGGAACGATAGAAGGACGCAGCAGAAGAACTAACTACGCGAAAAGAGAAGGAGAATGCGAGATGGAAAGAGGAGAAGGAGCAGATCAAGGAGAGGAACAACGCAGACGAGGGCACGTACTGGTGTCCTTGTCCTCCTCCTCCTCCTCCTCCTCCTCCTCCCCCCCAGCCATCCGGTGTCACTCGCTCCCCCCCCTCTCCCCCCCCCCCCACAACCCCTATCTGAACCCTCATCCTCCTCCTCCTTCCTCCTCCTCCTCCTCTTCTTTCTCCTCCTCCTCCTCCTCCTTTCCTCCCCTCCTCCTCCTCCTTTCCCCTTCCTACTCCTCCGCATCCTCCTTCCTCCCTTCCTCCTCCTCCTCCTCCTCCTCCTCCTCCTCCTCATCATCAATCTCTCCCTCCCCCATCCTCCTTCCGTCCTCCCTTTTCCTCATCCTCCCTCCCTCCACCGGTCCGCGAGCACAGCGCCCCGCCGAACGCCAATCACGGCAGCGCCGGCCTCTTCCCTACGATGCGGCGACGCACCGCCGCGCCCCCACCGCTCCCGCGAACAGTCACCGCCGCTGCCCCGCCGCGACCACCACCGCCAGACGACGCCGCCGCCCCGGCTTCGCCGGCATGCTCCGCCGCACCACCCCCATCCCCGGCCGCCAACCGCATCAATCCGCCACCGCCGCCAATGCCCCCCCCACCAGCCACCCCCGCACCGTCGCCATGCGCAGCCGCCGCCGATGTTCCCCCCTCAAGCACGCGCCGCGCCTCCACGACGGAAAGACCCACGTCCGTCAAATCCGCCTCCTTTAAGTACATGAGGTCACCCATCTGCACCGCCCCAAGGGAAGCCAGCGCCGGCGCGCAGTCCTCCAGATCCCAGAAAAAACGATACCCATGCTACTCTGGAAATAACCCAATCAGAACACTGGGGAGCTCTGAAGCTATAGCGCAACATAGATACAGCACTGTCTGCGGATGAAGCTATATGATTATACAGGTACATACCTCCAGAGTTATCAGCCTCTAGACCTCTACAGCCATGATTCTCTAGGGCATTAAAGCTACAGGCCTATTCGGCTGAAGACATACAGAACAAGTACAGCAATAAGCCTATACATGCCTAGGAAGATATAGGCCCAGACAGCTACACGGCTGTGGACGTCTAAAGCTATAAGAGTATAGCGCTAAAGCACTGTGGACCTATTGAGCCATGAGCCCATTATGCTATACAGATGAATGGCTTAAAGGAAACACAGTGATTGGCCTTTGGCACTATAAAGCAATAGAGCTATCAAACTAAGGCTATGTAGCCATATTCCCCAATCAGAGTTTGCCTCTGTAGAGGTCCTAGCGGATTAAAGACTGAGGTGAGATCGGCCGCCGATTGCGGTGGCCGGGCCCAGGTGCACGGATGCCCGAAGGTGCCCAGGGGGGCCGGGGTGCATGCGTGACCGAGTGCGCGGGGGTGCCAGGGTGCCCGTGGATGCCCAGAAGTGCCCGGGGGTGCCCAACAGCCCAATGACCCTGTAGCCCAGTAGCCCATTAGCCCAAGTACCCCTATATCCTTCTAGCGCTGTAGCCCTATGGCCCTGTAGCTCTATCGCCCTATCGCCCGATGGCCCAATACTCCAATGGCCCCATAGCCCCGTAGCCCTACAGCCCCATAGCCCTATAGCCCTATGGCCCTATATCCCTATAGTCCTATAGCCCTGTGGTCTTAAAGCCCCATGTAGCCCTACAGTCGTGTAGCCCTCAGACCCTAAAAGCCTTTACAGCCCTTAGCCCTATAGCCCTATATATAACCGTCTAGCCCTACAGCCCTATAGCCCTATAGCTCTATAGCCCTATAGCCCTATAGCCCAATAGCCCAATAGCCCCATAACCCCATAGCCCTATAGACCTGTGGCCCTGAAGCCCTGTAGCCCTATAGCACCATGGCCCGAAAGCCCTAAAGCCCTATAGCCCTATACCTAGCCCTATACCCCTATAGCCCGAATAGCCTTATAATCCTTAGGTCCGTAGCCCTATACCCCCTTATCCCTAAAGCCCTTTAGCCATATATCCCAATGGCCATATAGCCCTCTAGCAATATTATGGCTTTTTCCTCTGGTATCATAGCTATAAAACTATGCCTCCATGCGAATACGAAGCCATCGGACGCTTGGACACCCCGGGCACCCCCCGAACACCCACGAGAACCTGAGCACCCCAGCACCCCCCCGGGCAACCAGCCCCCCCGTGCACACCAGCACCCGGGCAACCGGAACCGACCACCACATCAGCGGCACACCTCACCTAAGCATGCAAATGCGCTAGGACACCCACATAACCAATCTCTGATCGAAAAACGAACTCACGCGCCCTCCTCGAAGACGCGGACACGCCCCCACCAACAACGGAAAACAGCAACTACAATGCAAACTGGCGAACACACAAAAACACCCACACAAACATAACACCCCCACACACACACACACACACACACACACACACACACACACACACACACGCGCGCACCGCACACGCACACGCACACACTTCTCCTCCAGGAGCGCATCAGCGCAGACCCGAACCACACCCGCACACACACACACACACACACACACACACACACACACACACACACACACACACACACACACACGAGCACACACACACACACACACACACACACACACACACACACACGCCCGCTGGCGCTGACACCGAGGATGCCCCTCCCCCACCAAACGAAAGTCCTGCAGCCCACGCGCTCCTAGCCACTCCACGAACTCCGCCCCCATGACGTGCACGCGCCGCCAGCCGCCGCCACCGCCGCGCCCCGCCACCCACGTCCACGTCTGATGCGGCGACACCAGCTGCCACCCATGCAGAGCATCATCCCACCCCCACCCCGTCCACGACATCCCGACCCGCGCGCGCAGCCTGCAACGCACAGCCTTGGAGAGCTCGAACCCGAAAACGCCACGCGACGCCAGCCGCCCAGAATCGCAATCCTCTTCCTTCTCCTTCTCCTCCTCCCCCTCCTCCTCCTCCCTCTCCTCCTCATCCGCGTCCTCCTCCTCACTCCCCCTCCTCCTCCTCATGCTCCCTCTCCTCCTCTAACTCCCCCTCCTCTTTCTCCTTCTCCTGCTCCTCCTCCTCCTCCTTCTCCTCCTCCTCCTCTTCCTCAGGCTCCCACTCGCATCTCTTCATCGCCCACTGACCGTGCGCAAGAAAGGGCAATGGGGATCAGAAAGAGAAACAGGAAAGGAGAGGGGCAATAAGAACGAGGGCCACCACCAGACCGCCCAGAGGAAAAGGAAAGCCTCCGGGGAAAACGAAAAAGAGAAGAGGGAGAAGCAGGAGAGTGACAACAACCCAAACAAATAGCACACGCCTGAGATCTCCCCGACCCCGTGCGCCCGAAAGGGGCGCCGACAAGCGGCGGCAACAGCGGCAACGATTCGAGCTCCTCACTCTTGGGCCGTCTGGGACGCCTCTTGGGCCGTCTCGGGGCGCCTCTGGGACAAAATCGGGCCCCTCACGGGCCGCCTCGGGACCCGTGTTGGGCCATATTGGCCCGGAGAACGCCCGGTACATACTACCACCACCACCACCACCACCACCACCACCACCACCACCACCACCACCACCACCACCACCACCACACACTTAATCTACGACTACTACTACTACTTCTACTACTACTTCATACTACTACTACTTCATACTACTACTACTACTACTACTACCACTACTACTACTACTACTACTACTACTACTACTACTACTACTACTACTACTACTCTTGATAGGTGGCGACATCCGAATACTACCCCACACCAACCACCGATTCTTCTGAATCGATGGGCGGCGGGGGTAGGGCTCGAATTTCGCCACGCGCTCGAAGAGCTCCGAAGCCTACCCCCACCGCCCATTGAGCTGCCTGGATCGTTCAGACTGCGCCGCCGAGGCTCTCGCTCGTTTTCCTGCCGCCCTCACTGGCGGATCACAAACTATAGAGCAACACCGCCGAGCTGCGCGGCTGGCACACAGCCGAGAGGGCCTCTGCTCGGCGGCGCGCGCCGAGAGGGT
>CAUYUJ010021887.1:109266-131814 GCA_963575745.1 Prorocentrum cordatum | reverse complement strand
CGACCGACCGTGCCCCCCTCCTCTCCCTGCCTTCCGACCCTTTTCCTCCCCTTTCCCTCTCCCCTCGTTCCCCTCCTTCTTTATTCCGACCGACCGTGCTCCCCTCCCCTCTCCCTCGTCCGTGCCCCGCCTTGGCTTATTCCGATCCCCTCCCCCACTCGCTCACGCCCTGCCTCCTCCCGACCGACCGTGCCCCCCCCCCCCCCTTCTCCCTGTTCCGTGCCCTGTCTCCGTCCCCGTGGCCTGCCCCCCCCCCACCCCCACACTAGCTTCCTCCGACCGACCCCCCCTCCTCTCCCTGTCCTCCGCCTCCTCCCTTCCCCGTCTCCCTCCCCTCCTCGCCCCCTTCCTGGCTCATTCCGACCGACCGTGCTCCCTCCCCGCTCCCTGTCCCGTGCCCTCTCCCCGTCCCGTGGCCTTTTTGCCCCTCCCCCCCACGAAAGCCCTCCCCCCCTGGCTTCTTCCGGCCGACCGTGCCCCCGCCCCCCGGTCCTCCGTTTCCCCCTTGGCTTATCATTTCTGACAGGCCGTGCCCCCTCCCCTCTGCCTGTCCCGTGCCTTGTCCCCCCCGGCTTATTCCGACCGACCGTGCCCCGTTCCTCTCCCTGCTCTCCGTCCCCCTTCCCCTGTCTTGGGAAGCTCCCGGGGGTCCACTATGGCCCCGAGAGGGCCACGACGTAGGGTGCAGGTTGCAGTCCGCTTCTCAGGAAGCTTGCGTGGTCTTGGGTCGGCGGCCCATGCGCTGCGGTGACAGCACGTTTCTCTTTCGCTGGATGCAGGCGGCAGGAGGCATCGTTCATGGCATCCAGATGATATTGTTCATATCCTGCATTCTCCCAACCCCTTCCTCCCAACACGAGAATTGGCTTGCTCCGCAGCGCCTCGCGCTTCGCAGCGCGAGGGGTGTGAAGTCTGGTGGCCTTAGGTCGTCTTCGTCGCAGGACTCCGAGGCCATGCAGTACGTCCAGAGGGGTGACAAGAAGCTGGTTCTTAAGATCGTGCAGAAGTTCCCGCGGGCGCTGCGGCACGCGTCCAAGGACTCAGCGTCGATGACGACGAGGAGGGAGAATGATGAGGAGGGGGAGGCGGAGGGGGAGGAGGAGGAGGAGGATGAGGAGGATGAGGAGGGCGAGGAGGAGGAGGAGGAGGAGGAGGAGGAGGAGGAAAGGAGGAGGAGGAGGAGGAGGGAGGGTCGGAGTCGGAGTCGGAATCGGAGTCGGAGTCGGAGGAGGAGGAGGAGAAGTTGGAGGAGGTGGAGGAGGAGGAGGAGGAGGAGAGGAGGAGGAGGAGGGAGGAGGAGGAGGAAGGGGGAGGGGACAGAGGAGGGGTAGGAGGAAAGCATTGCAGACGCCGGAGGGAGGATGCAGATGAGAAGGAGACGGAGGATGGGAGGAGGCGGAGCGGGATGAAGAGTGAGGAGGAGGAGGAGGAGGTCGTGTGTCGCAGCTCACATATTCACGCGGTCTGGAGCGTGTCGCACAGCCGCGGCGGAGGAGAAGGGGGGGGATGGAGGGAGGGGGAGAGGGGTCAAGAGTCCGGAGGAGGGAGAAGAGGAGAATGAGGAGGAGGATGAGGAGGAGGAGGAGGAGGAGGAGGAGGAGTAGGAGGAGGGGGAGGAGGAGGAGGAGGAGGAGGAGGAGGAGGCGGAGGAGGAGGAGGAGCAGGAGGAGGGGGAGGAGGAGGAGGAGGAGGAGGGCGAAGTGTCGGACGTCCTTCTTTCCCACTTATCCTTCCTCCTCCCCTCCGCCCCCCTCCCCTTCTCCCACGTCCCCTCCTCCCTTCTCCTTCCTTCCCTTCTCGCCCCATCTTCCACCACCTCCTCCTCCTCTCACCACGCATTCGTCCACTCCTGGCCCCCCCCTCTTTCCCTCTTGCACTTTCACGTTCTGAATACTACTCTCAGCTGTCCCCTTGTTTCGGCTGGACGATGTCTAGTTCAGTCTGGGTTGTTTCACGTATAGAATTGGACAGAGGTGGTCTTCCTTACGTTCTTGTTCACAATCCGATTGTTTTCGGTGTTTTGAAGTGTAGCTCCCGCTGTAGCGTGGGCCTCATTTTCGGATCGGCGCTTTGCTCCCGTCTTTCAGAACGGCGCCCTCGCCCCAGCACGGCCCACTTTTCTGGATCCGATTTATTTCTCATCGTTGTCGCCGCCTCGTTTCCCTTCATCCACCTTTGCCTGGTCCTCCTGCTCCTCCTGTCCGTAGCCATTTGGGCTCAAGTCCGTAGCGGGAGGCTCAGCGACTTGAGGGTGGCAAGGGGGAGGTGCGCCCCCACCAGTGAACCCTAGGCCAGGCTCCAGGTTGTCTTCTCACGAGGCCGTGCAAGGCCACACCGTTGCAGTACCCGGTGCCTCCACGGCACGTTGGGCGCTTTTCCAGCGAACTCCTGGTGGAGCCCATGGGCGGCAAGGATGGCGCGAAAGGCTTCCTTTCATGCTCGAGTTGCCGCTACAGCTTGGTCGGGGTGACCCGGGTGCTGAAGGTGCAGAGGAGGGGGGGGGGGAGGGGGAGGAGGAGTGGAAAGGGGGAGGAGGGAGGAGGGGGAGGAGGAGTGGGAGGGGGAGGAGGGAAGAGGGGGAGGGCCCGCACGCAGCGTTTTATGTGCGACGCCGCGCTGGGTGCCGTCCCCGCGCCCCCCTTGGCAGCAGCCCAGAGGAGTGTGGGCGCAACGCGCGGGCAGCGGCGGAGGGCCGAAGGCGCCTGCGCATCCGCCTGACTCCTGGGCTCCTTCTCGCCTCGAGGCGCCCAGGAGCTCCACGCCCCCCCCAGCGCGGTGCGGCCAAGCAGTCGGTCGCGGAGCTGTCGTCCCAGCTCCAGGAGGAGGTCGGGCAGGATGTGGGAGCGCGTGGGCTCCAGGCGCTGGCGGCTGCCGTGGGCACGCCAGAACCTGCGCAGCCTGCCGGGGCGCCGCTGCTGGAGGAGACCGTCGGCGCGAAGGGGGTTGCCTGCAGAAGGGCGGAGAAGGCCCTGGAGCATGCGGTCGCCCAGCATGACGAGGCGAAGCGCTGGCTGGCAGAATGCAGCCGGATGACGAATTATGCTGCCGTCCTGGCGGTGCGTGCCAAGGCGGAATGGCAAGCGGAACTCAAGGCCGAGCTCCAGAAGACGCGTGGTGCAGCGCCTGTGTCACCGCCATCGAGGGATGCCGCGCAGGTGCCGACGGGGTCTCAGATCAACCTGTCGCAGCTCTTGGGCGACGAGAGCGGCATCGACTCGGTGGAGACCGTGGACGGCGACATGATGAAGCTCAGTGAGTTGGAAGTCGGCGACGATGACAGGCATAAGTGGCTGGCTCTCAAAGGCAGCATTGCGGAGGAGATCCAGAAGGCGGTCTTGGCCTCCATCGGCCCCAGTGCTGACGACATCCAGCGGCTCGGGACGGAAGCCTGCGACACGCGCCAGCGGCTGTCCGCCAAGCGAACCCGCAAAGATGAAGAAGGAGGGACTGCCGCCAGCGACGCTGCGGCCAGCGGATCGCCACTCCCCGCAGCGTCGGGGATCCCTCATGCGGCTGCTGCTGCCGCTCCTGGCGGGGTGCCTGCCGATCCAGGGGCCGCAGCCACAGCAGCGCCGCCTGCTGCTGAAGCTGGGCCCAGTGAGCAGGAGCTTGCTGCAGCGGTGGATGCAGCCGGAGCCAAGCTGGCCGAAGGGGGGCAGCAGTGCCTTTAGGCCCCTTTGGGAGGGCGGCCGCCAGCTGATGGGCAGGCCCCCGCCAGGCTCGCGGCCGCAGGACGACCCCGACCGCGGCAGCAGGGAGTTCGTGCAGTCGATGGGCAGCTGGACCTCGCGCTGGATCGGGGACCTGGAGCGTGGGGCGTCACGGGGCATTGAGTCCTGGCAGGCATGGTGTGAGGAGTACCTCGCCAGCTTTTTACGGGGGAAGTCAATGCGGAGCTGAGGCGGGCGTGAGTCCACAGGTACAGTAGTCGGGTCCGTTGGGATCACGAACGTGAGGCCGCAGGCGAGCTCGAACAAGTGGTGTCAGACATCTGCAGAGAGGTGTGGGGCGATTCCAGGGACAATCGCAGAGCCCTCCGTGATTAGTTGCGGACGCTGACGACCCCAGTGCGGAACTCTTTTGCGTCGCACCACTGGTCATAACTCAGCCACCGTCTGGATTTTTTCATATACCTACTGGCAGGGGGGGCGCGGCAGGTTTTTTCGGGGCTGGCGGCCCCTGGGGAGCTCTCTGAGAGGCAGACCCTAAAGGAGGGCAGAGGGTCCTGGATCAAGGCCGCAGACGTGCGGGTGGTCGATGCCGTTGATCAGACGCAGCCCCCGCCCTGGGCTGCAGACGCGCAGGTGGTCGATGCCCCAGGGTGGAGCGGCCCTCCCCCAGAAGCGCCTGGCCAGAGGACGGGGCCGCAGCAGGCCCTGAGGGAGCCTACGGAGAGGCAGACTTCGAAAGGGAGCAGCGGGCCATGGATCGAGGCCGCATCCGCGCGGGTGGTCGATGCCCTCGATCAGGTCCAGCCACCGCTCGGGGCTGCCGACGGGCGCGTGGTCGATGCCCCCGAGCGGCGCGGCTCCCAAGGCGCAGTGGGGCGCGGCGTTCTCGCCCCTGGGGGGCCCGTAGCGGGGCAAACCCTAAAGGAGGAATGAGCAGGGTGTCGGATCGAGGCCGCAGACACGCGGGTAGTCGATGCCCTCGATCGCGCCCTTCCTCGCCCCTGGGCCGCAGACGCGCGGGTGGTCGATGCCCCGGGCGCTGGTGGACCCCCCATGCACTAGCTGCTAGACGGAGCAGGAGTTCGGCCTCGCGGTGCTCACCTAGAACTCCAATGCCTGGTCGACGGCGAAGAAGCACCTTGAGTGGGAGCAGGAGGTGAAAGGCTCGGTGGCTGACGCGCGGCCCCTGCAAGAGCACCGATTGGTGAAGCGCCGGATCCAGGCGGCGCGGGCCTGGGCGCACCAGAGATGCGATTCCTAGGTTTTCTCTGCTGCAGCGGCCGCTGGGGATGGCGACCGAGAGATTTCAGGCGGCGCAGGGGTGCTGGCTCGAAGGCACTTTGGATGCCGCTCCTTTGCCCGTGCGCGCGCGTCAGAACGCATAGTGGCTGCGAAGGCCATGGTCCACCCAGATGTTCCGCTCTGGCTTGCGTCTGTCTATGGGCGCGCAACACTTGGCTTCGCGGGGGCCAACTTCGAGCTATTCGACCAGATCAGCGATCTGGTAATGGCGTCAGGCTTCCCGCTTGTCATTGGAGGTGATCGGAATATCGATGCAGATGAGCTTCAGGCGTCGCAATGGGCGGGTCATCTCGGCGCGTCGATTTTGAGGTCGCCTGATCCCACGGGCCATCGCAGCTGCTACGATTTTTTGCGGCTAGCCGATGCTTCGATCATCGCGTCGAGGACTGCTGGGCTCGGCTCGACACCCCAGTGGGCCCGCATGCGGCATCGTTTCTCCGCTTGAAACAGGTGGCAGGCAGGGCTAGAGTGCGGCAGCGCTTAGCGCTAGCGGCCTCCCGTGTAATAGAGACGAGAGGGCGTGAGGCACTCAGGCGAATGGGGCCGCCCGCTGTCTGCCCAGCTACCGCTCCGAGAGGCCATGGCGTCGTGGTTTCGCGTTACGGAGGCAGCACTAAGCAAAGTTCATGGCGTTTCCGAGTCGAAATACTCTGGCCGGGCCAAAGGATGTGTCCTGCACCAAAGGCCCCTGCAAGCCTCGCGGGGCGAAGACTTGCACCGTCGGGCCAACGTCGCCACTCAGAAGTGGCTGTCGCTCCGTCGTTTGGCTTGCCAGTATATGAAGACCTCTTTGCGGGGGCGCCGGGGCAGGCGTCTGGGGGCGGCGCTTGGCCTCGAAGAGGTCCTGGCCACGGCGGAGGCCCCCGAGCTCCAAGCCTGCGCAATCTGTTCTTTTTTTTGAACCCGATTCGAGGGGCCGCGGCAAGCTCGCCGATGCGCCGCTGGGCGAAGTGGTTCGCAGGATCCAGCAGGACGCAGCGGAAGGCCGCAACAAATAGAAGGAGTGGGCTCAGTCGTCTGTCGGTCGTGGAGGTCGCGTGGCTCACAGGTGCAACGCAGGCCCCGCTCCTCAGCCTCTGCCTGTTTTTGAAGAAGGGGAAGTTGGAGGCCCCGAAGAGGCCTTGAGGCCCGTAGTAGGACAAGCTGCCCTATATAGAATCCAGTCTGAGTGGTTTCCCACGCGGTCCAAGGCCAAGGACGAGCAACGCCCCAGATATTGGAGAGTCTTGGACGATCTGCCACCAATCACGGCGAGTAAGTCTTAGATGCGGCGGCGTCCTGTAGTCCGACCACGGCTCTCGGCTGGGACTCGTTTTTAGCCATAGGCTGCTGTTGCAGCTCCTGGAGCCCCCGGTAGATGATTTCGCGGCGATCCTCACTTCTTGGGAAAGAGAAGGAGGAGAAGGAGGAGGAGGAGGAGGAGGAGGAGGAGGAGGAGGAGGAGGGGGAGGAGGGGGAGGAGGAGGAGGGGGGAGGAGGAGGAGGAGGAGGAGGAGGAGGAGGAGGAGGAGGAGGAGGAGGAGGAGGAGGAGGAGGAGGAGGAGGAGGAGGAGACCCACAGCAGGGACCCCTCTGGCTTGTCTTGGCGGTCTTTTTGGACAAGCCGACGGGAAAGGGGTGCGGCCGATCGGCCTGCTGCCTCTGTGGGCCCGCGCGGGGAGTCGCACTGGACCTGGCGCGCGTGCGGAGTGGGGGCGCAAAGTGGACGAGTCGTTCTTTCGGGGCATTTGTGGTAAAATCAGGAGGAAAAGAAACACACAGACACAATTCATCCTCGATTTCCCAGAAAATATGGGAAGATATGGGAAGTGGGGGGGAAGACAGAAACCCAGAAAATATGGGGAAATATGGGGATTCTTTTTATTTGTGTGTATTTATTTGTGTGTCCCAGGGCCCCTTCACGTTCTTTTGGGGCATGAGTGCGAGCACGGCTTGTGGTAAAAGTGCGTGGACCCACAGTGCGCTAGCTGCTTATGCTCGAGATGTGCCGGGCCTCTGCACAGGGGCGCTGCGCGTCGATCTCCGTGAGTTTTACGAGCATGTTTCTCACGCGGAGCTTCTGCGAGCCGCGGAAGCGAGCAATTTCCCAGTCAGTCTCTCACGCGCGCATTGCTGCCTGCACCGGGGGCCGCGCCGCGTGTCATGGCAAGGCGCGATCAGCAGGGCCATGAAACCCGACGGCGCGGTAATCGCAGGGTGCTCTGGTGCAACGACGCTCGCCAGGCTTCTCTTGATATGGGGTGCTTCGCAGGGCGGCGGTGGGCTCCCCCGCAACATGCGTCAAGCGCGTCATCGATGGTGTTTCGCTCCGCGCGATTGGCGGCGAGGAGGTGATAGGACTAGAGCTGGCGCGGCAGAGGCGCCGGCGCCGGCGCCCGGCGCCGGCAGAGGCGCTCTCTACGTTTCTCGGGTTATGTGGTGAAGCTCCGCAGCCAGCTTCCTTGAGGGCTATGGCGCGATATGCACTGTACCGCACGCTCAACGGATCCCGATACGGATGCTTTCGCCCGGCGGAAGCGGAAGATGCTTTCCGTGGCTTCTTGCGGGAGGCTTCCGCGGGCCACGCGCCTGCGACGCGCCTTATTGCGTCGCTGTGGGCTTCCACATCTACTTCTTCTTGATCCGGTGGTTCTACTTCTTGTTCGCGGTCATCTTGTCCCACGCCTCCTGCGTCCTGTCTGTGAGCTGGTGGCCACGCTCCCAGTGCCGTCCTTTTTTCATGCATGACCCTGTGTTGGAGCGGTGGAGTTCGTGTTCTCACATGGCCCTGCTGGCCCCGAGGGCAACCATAAGGGTTGCGTCTGTCTGTCTTCTTCTTCTTCTTCTTCTCGCTCCCCGGCTTCCTCCTCTGCCCGCCGGCCCCCGGCCACCTAGCTGCGGCGCACTTTTTCGGGAACGCCCAGGGTGACACATTTCCGTCTCCCTCTGTGCCGGTTCGCGGGCTGTGGCCCAGCTGGCGTGGCTTAGGCTAGCCGTGGAGGTGGCGGTGCCTCTTGTCAGAGCGTTGATGTAATTATCGCTGGTGCGCCGGAGGATGCATGGTCAGCGAAGGCCTGTCGGTCCCAGGCCAGTTGGCGAGGGCGACCGCTGGCCGCCCCTCCCCTCGTCCTCGTCCTCCCTCCTCCGGATCTGGGCGTGTAAGTTCGTGCTGGTGAGCCGGAGAATGCACGGTCAGACGAGGCCTGACGGTCCCAGGCCAGTTGGCGAGGTCGACCGCTGGCCGCCCCTCTCCTCGTCCTCGTCCTCCCTCCTCCGAATCTGGGCGGGTAAGTTTGTGCTGCTGTGCCGGGGAATGCACGGTCAGACGAGGCCTGGCGGTCGAGGCCTTTGCTGGGTTTTTGCGTTTAGGGGGCCCCGTGCACGGCAGGAGCGAACTGGCTACATTTTGTCTTCCAGTCGAGTGCCGGCTGATGTCTCTGCCGCGTGGCCGATAAGCGTCGTTATTTGGGCCGGCGCGGAGCGGAAAAAGGGGCTCAAAGTTGTACCGCACCTCCTGGTGCCTCCTCCTTCTCTCGCTTCTTTCCTCCCTCCTCCTCTCCTTCGCCTCCCCTCCCCCTCTCGGCCGCTGCACACTTCGACGCGATGTGGTGCAAGCTATCGTGTCCCCTCTGTCCCGGCCGCGTGGCCGATGGACGCTGACACACGGTGCCCCGAGCAGCCGATTCGAGCTGCCCTTCCCCCTCGTCTCCTTCCTCCCGCTCTCGCCTCCCGGGGGCGGAGCGCCGGCTAACCCTGCTGGGGTGGGCCGGCTCTCCACCTCCTCTCCCGGTCTCTTCCTCGCTCACCCCCGAATTGGCGCTCGCGCCGATTGCACGCGGAGGGGGCTGGTGCTGGGCCGCCCGGTCTCGCCGGCCGCTCCCTAGTCAGGGAGTCGCCCCTAGCCCGTACTGTCCAGCCTTCCGGCCGCCTTCGCCTACCACGTGGCCATTTTCATTTGCGGTTGGGCCGCTTTCGAAAGCTTGGGGAGTGCTTGGGATTAGTGGCACTTCACCCGCACGCTGTGTTGCACATTGCTGTCCCTCTTCCTCCTCCTCCCCCCCTCTGCCCCTGCGCCTTTTCTCCTCCTCCTCTCCTCGAATTCTCGTCCGGTTTTTAAGTTGTCGTGGTCATTCACGGAGCTCGGACTCAGATAGTTGTACAACTATGCAGTTTTGCCAGTGCCCCGATTCCCTGTTGCGCGCAAAGGCTCACCTATCGCAGGTTGGCTTGAGCGTTGCTCCAGGTGTCTTGGATTGCTCCTCTGCCTCTCCCCCCTCGCTCCTCCCTCTCCTCCTCCTCGTCCTCCTCCTCCTCCTGCTCCCTGAATGTGGTGACGTTTACCCGGCCGGCCACCTTCGATATCTACAGCTATGGAGTTTCAACGCCATTCGCTGCGGCTTTCGATGGGTGCGGTGATAGGCCCCTTGAGGGGAAGCGGACCTTACCCTCATCACGTCTTGTTGTGCCGTTTGCGACTGAGGGTGGCGTGGCCCCCGGACTCCCCGGCACGATATGCGAGATGGACAGCAAGCTGGCGCGTGCGTTGAAAAAAAAAAGGACTAGAGCTGGCGCGATCTTTCTCTTCCGTAATGGCGGGCTTTGAGCGGATGGGCCTGCCCGTGGCCCCGAACGAGCTCGGGCTATTGGCTCCCCCGCCGACATTGGCAAATTTCTTGATCCAAAGCTGCCAGCTACCCGAGGCGGCCAGAAGACAGGTTCACAGGGATCTAGGGCGTGATGCCACCAATTGGGCTCGGCGGAGAGTCAGCACTCATCGCGAGCGTTTTGTGAAGCGCAGCGCAAAGTTGGCGAGCTGAGCGCCCCGCAGTGCAGGAGCCCCGCGCGGGGGCATTCTTAGAGCGGGCACCGCTTCTAAAGCGCCGCGGGGCGCTAACATTCAAGGGCTGCCGAGCGGCGAGCTGAAGGGGGATTCGCATTGCAGCGCCGCGGGCAGAAGGGCGCCTCCCGAGAGGCTGCTCGCTCGACCTGGCTTCCATCTGTTCGCGAGGCGGTTGGGCCAGGGACCCATTGATCCTGGCCACGTCAAATGTCCTTCGCACCTACTCGCGAATTTTGCAGGACCAGCGCCTGTCCAGCGCGGTGCTCGGACGGCCGCGCAGCAGAATCAGCCGTTTGCTACGGGGCCAAGCCGCTTGGGCGAAGGTCGAAGACCCGGTTGCAGCGCTTCTCCTCACCTGTGCGAGGGTCGGCTTTTTCCTGCCTGACCCTAGGGCGCTGGTGGAACCCCCCGGGGGAGAGTTGGGACCTCTGCGCGGTCTCGCCAGCTTTCCTGGCCCGCAGGGCGGCGTTTGCAGCTGGGCGCCTAGCTGACAAGCGTGGCCTGGTGAAGATAGGGGCGGCAAAGGATGGGGCGGCGATATTTTCTGGAGACCGCTCAATGAGCCGCTGCATGCGCGGCGCGCGCCGGGGGAAGAAGGGGCGGTGGACGACGGGACTTGGGGGGTCAGGGAGCAGCGAGTGCTTCGGGGCCTAGTGATAGGCTCGCACCGGACCCAGTTCCGCCTGCACGAGCACGATGCAACGCTGCCGAGTCAGCGCCTGATTTGCGGGGAAGAGCCCGGCACGCTTTTCCACCGCCACTTTCGCTGCCCTGCGCGACAGGGTTGGAGGCGGCAGTTTGTTCCTCGGGAGCTCGCTGCGCCTGTCAGCCGCCTGGCGTCATGCCCCGTGGAGCTGCAGGAACGTTTCACCCGAGGAATGCTACCCGACACGTGCCGAGCGTTCTCTCGGCCACCTTGGGATCCCAGCTGGGAGTTCGAGGTGGGGGATCTAGCGGCACCGTTAGCGCTGCAAGGAGGGCGCGTTTTCCGTGACGGCTCGGGCTTTGATGGTTTTTCCGTCCTTCAGGTTGGCTGGGTGGGGAGTTGCTACTTTGGACAAGGAACTCTGCTACCAGGCGGGTTGGTGCGGGGTGGTTCCCCCTACTCAGTGCCCTGGCCAAGTTGCGCGAGATGGTGATAATTTCGCCGTGCAGATCGCCATCAGAAACCTGGTGGGCAGCTTCGCAGTCTACGCGGACTGCAAATGTACCATTCAGAGCTGCTGGAACCCGCGCGCGGCGAAGCAGTCCAATCTTAGAACGCGCGTGTGGAGGGGGACCTTCGAAGAAGGCTGCCCGCCAGGAGTCGTTTTCAAGAAAGTAGCTGCGCGCTCAAGTATGTCTCATGTGCGAGGGGGAAAGATCCTTCTCTTCCAGCACGAAGGGAAGAAAGAGGCATATCGCCTTGCGACGGCAGGGGCTATGCTGGCCAGGAGAGATCCCGCGGTAGGCCGCATGGCGACGAGGAATGTCATCGATTGCCCGTTCCCTGTGTCGGTGCATCAGTAGGGCGGAAGCCCACTATGCGGACCTATGAGTTTTTGACAACATAGGAGCCCAGGGGCTGACGATGGTTTCGCTGGAGGGCGATGGTGAGGCGGAGAGAGGAAGCTGCTGCTGCTGCTGATCCCCCTCCGCCTCCGCCCATACCTCCCCTCCGCACAGGCAGCCCGATAGGACCAATCAGCCCCGAGTTGGCCGCTAGGGCCAGTGATAGTGAACAGGCTCCGTGGTCGGTGAGAGGCCATGTCTTGCCTTGCTCGAGTTCGAGGTAGAGGGCGACGTTTTTTTGCACAACCTGTGGCGGATATGCCACGGCGTCAGCAGGCTCCAGAGGGCTCCGTGGTGAATGCCAAGGCTCCCGGTTCGCCATTGTGGACCCATGTAGGAAGAACAGCAAAGCGATCATCAAAGGGAAGCATCCACGCAGACCTCTCAAACCGGGTCCCTGGAAGATTCCTTCTGGGGCGGCGAGAGCTTGGGTGGGGGTTCTGGGCACGTCGCAGGGGCCCCGAAGAGAAACGTAAAGAAAGGGCCGTGGAGTGGCCCGCTTGAACTCGTATGTCTGGCAGACTGTCTCCGAGCGTTCGGGCTGAATGAGCTCTAGGCGCACCGTCTTGGAGAGTTAAATGAGCGCTCTGAAGATCAGGGTCTCGCTGAAGACCCAGATGGCTGAATTTCCTCCAGGGGGGCCCTGTCGGGGTCACGGGCAGGTCTTTGGCTTCCCTGCCTGTGACTGACAAAAGTCCATTTTGATGGGCCCCCCTCTGGGAGCTGTTTCTTCAGTCATGGACTTTCTTCCCCCCCTTTCCCCCGAGTGGCGTGCGATCCTGCTCCTCCCGTTCCTTCCACTCCATTTCCTGCTGTTGCTGTTGATCCTCGTTCCCCTCCTTCCCCCTCCTCCTCCTCATTTTCCTCTTGTTCATTATCCAGGCTTCTGCTGGGAGTCGTGGCGTATGCAACTCAGCATCGCAATTTTGTAGCGGAGCGTACGAGGTGTTGCTGCTTATCCAGCCCATTTGGTGGCCCATCGTACTCCACAGTGTTGGGGCCTGCCTGGGGTGCGCGACTCGCGCGAAGCGCGGTCGCACCTTCTCTTCTGGCTTTCCTTTTCTCTTTTCTTGGACGTGCCTCTTCTGAGGCAGGCCGCCGTCCTAGTCCTCGTCCTGTTCATTCCTTATACGTATGTGCGCAGCTCCCCGTTTCCGATTGCGAATCGCACGGGTTACACGGGTTGGCCGTTTCCTGGAGTTCCAGGTCGGCTATCGCACGCGCCCGCGGAGACAGAGCAGACCAGCGCACCTGGAAGGCATCGGAAGTGGGGCGCAAGACGTCAGATGTGGCGCGAGCGCGCCGAGCCTGCCTCCTCCCCTTGCCTTCTCCCCTCCAGACATCCGGCCGCTCCCACGTTGCTGCTGCGTCGGCCCAGAGGTCCAGACCACTCCCCCAGAGGTCAGCTCTCTGCCCCGAGCCGTTTCCCGACGGCCCCGAGGCCCGGCGAAGACCCCCAGGAGGCCGAAGACGGCTCCCAAACCCGCCGTTTCAATCTCTGTGGGAGGCCCCCCCCCCATGTTAGATGTCATTCGTGGGGACCACAGATTCAGTGTCGTCGCATTTCTGATTCCGGGCTTCACCCCCTCCCCCCCCCCATGGAGCAGACCTTGGCTGTCTTTGGCGGCGCCCGCTTCCAGCAGGTGGGGCCTCCCTCATGGGACGCACGGCTCCAGAGAGCCGCACCAAGCCGAGGTCAAGGGCCAGGACCCCCCCCCCTCTCCCCTCCCCCCTTTCGCTCAATGTCGAAACGCCGAAACAAACAGCGTTCACCATCTTAGCTGCCTCGACACGCCCGTCCTGAAGCGCAGCACGTGCCGTGCGCAGAGAACATCCGTGCCAATACGCTCCGTGTCGGCTCCAAGTCTTGGCCCGCGCTTGGGCGAACGCATCGCGCCGGACCCACAGGGTACAGCTTGAATAAGGAACGCTTACTTTTCAAAAGGGGCTCGGTCGTTCCTCTGGTTTGAATGCGTTCCGCTACCTTTTTGGCGGCGAGTCCCCTGGTGTTCCTTCGGGCTTCCCAGAATTACTTGTAGAGGCTTCGTTTCTTATTGATCGCTCCTTAGGTCAGGCCGAATACTGTACGCTTTCGGTCTGCGTGTTGCGCTTCGTATCAATACGCTGCGTGTCGCGTGTTGCGTATCGGGGCACCGCTCAGTCCTCAGCTGCCCCGATGCGCCACGCGCAAGAGCCGCAGCAGTTTTTTGACACACGGAGCTCCGCACGTGGACCGAGAAAACGTAAAGGCCTCGCGCGCGAGATACGCTCGCCAGAGCGTGGGCGCCAAGACGTGGAGCCGACACGCAGCGTATTTTGGCGCGGACGTTCTCTGAGCACAGCACGTGCTGCGTATCAGAGCGGACGCATCGAGAGGTGGCCTGCTTTCCACCACCACCACCGTAAGCTGGAGGGGGGAAGGAGGAGGAGGAGGAGGAGGAGGAGGAGGAGGAGGAGGAGGAGGAGGAGGAGGAGGACCCTCTCCCCCTCCAACCTGTGGTGGTGGTGGAGGGCAGGCCCCCCATCAGCGCGGACGTCTCGGGGCAGCGACGCTCACCGCCCGCGCACGCCGAGGCGCTCCGCTCCGACCCGCAGGTCGTCCTGGCCGCCGTGACCCGGGACGGCGGGGCCCTGCAGCACGCCTCCGACCTCCGCCGGGCGGACCGCCAGGCCCTCGCCTCCCGGGGGCGCCGCCGCCGCCGCGGCCGCCGCCCCCTGCAGGCCGGCCTGCCGAGGCCCCAGGGAGGGCTCCTGAGGCCTCCTTCTCCTCCCTCCTCCGCCCCTCCCCCTCCTCCCCCCTCTCCTCCTCCTCCTCCTCCTCCTTCTCCTTCTCCTCTCTCCTCCTCCTCCTCCTCTTCCTCCTCCTCCTCCTCCTCCTCCTCCTCCTCCGCCTCCTCCTCCTCCTCCTCCTCCTCCCTCCTCGCCCTCCTCCTCCCCCTCCTCCTGCTGCTCCTTCTTCTCCTTCTCCTCGGCCTCCCGCGGTGGCGGTGGGGCGGCCCCAGGCCCCTGTGCATTTTTTCTATCCTGCCGTTCAAGCCCCGTCAGGTTGCTTGCTCGTATGCTGCTCCTAGCAAAAAGCTCCTCCGACTCCAGCGAGCGAGGGGGGGAAGCGAGAAGGAGAAGGCTTTCTCAGAAGGCGGCGGGGCTTCTCCGAAGTCCTCGTGCCTCGTGAGGATTTTTCTGTGCCTTCGGGGAACTGGTGGCCAGGGGACTTCCGGGCCTTTGAGAAGGCCCGCCCCTTTTCACTTCCTCCAAGGGCTCGCCACCGAGAAAAGGTACGGATACCGCCACCCTTGCATCGGTTCTCTCATTTTTGGGCCTCCTGGAGCCGCCTCGGCATTGTGGTCCGAACGCGCCCCAGGAGAGGTCCGGGGATTAGCGGCATCGGTACCTTTTAGTTTTCCCAGGGTCGCCGTGAAGCCAGCAGGTACTGTCGGACGGGGTAGGACGAGGACAAATCTGTTCCAGAGCGTTTCGGAACCCTGTCAGAGCGTTCCGGAATGCTCTGGGAAGGCCGCGGCGCCCGAGACACCCTCCAGAGCTGCCAGATCTCAGAGATCCTCGATTCATCCTCACCCGAATTTGTCCTCGTCCTGGCTTCGTCTCATACTGATAGGGGCCTGGATGCTTCCCGTTGTGCTTCCGGCCTCTCTCGGGGTCTTCCAGGTCTCTGGGGCAGTAAAAAAGGACTCTGGATGAAGAACTGGTCTTGGGGAAGGCTCCAGGGATCCAGGTCCCGTGTCCTTCAGGACCCCACGTCGCCGTCGCCGCCGCCGCCGTCGCCGCCGCCGCCGCCTTCGCTGTCGTCGTCGTCGTCGTCGTCGTCGTCGTCGGCGTCGCCGTCGTCGTCGCCGTCGCCCTCGTCGCCGTCGTCGTCGTCGTCGTCGTCGGCGTCGGCATCGCCGTCGTCGCCGTCGCCCTCGTCGTCGTCGTCGTCGTCGTCGTCGTCGTCGTCGTCGTCGTCGTTCGTCGTCGTCATCGTCGTCGTCGCCGTGGTCGTAGTCGTCGCCGTCGCCGTCGCCGTCGCCGTCGCCGTCGCCGTCGCTGCCGCCGTCGCCGTCGCCGTCGCCGTCGCCGTCGTCGTCGTCATCGTCGTCGTCGTTGTCGTCGTCGTTGTCTTCGATAAATTGAGGTTCGAGGTTCGAGGTTCCGAAGATGTTGACCGTCCACCTCCTCTTCTTCTTTGTATTTGGCCAGGTCTGGCGTCATGGTGTACCCTTTCCATCAGCTTTGGGAAGCTGACGATGCTGATAAGCAGTTGGCCGCGCTCCCTGTCAGATCGAATAACTCCAGATCTTGCTCCCCTTATTTCGGCATTGCACTGTTTCACTGGCTTCGCTGAGTGGGGTCGCGCACGTCTCTCTGGACGTCGTCATCCTCGTCGTCATCGTCGTCGTTACCCTGGCCGCCTTCGTCGATCGATCGATCCGGGTTCTAGGGGCCTCCTTCTCGGCCTCCAGAGGCCCGTTTCCTGGGACCGGCAGTGCGCCTCCGACCTCCAGCGGGCCGCCCCTGCCGCGTCGCGAGCCGTGGATCGAGGACCAGCGAGGATCCGTGATCCAAGGATCCAAGGATCGTCCAGGATCCAAGGGTCGTCGAGGGCCAAGAACCCATGATCGATGGAGGCCCAGGCTCGGTCATGATCCAAGGTCCAGGATCCAGGGTCCAGGATCCGAGATTCAGGATGGACCAAGACCCAGGATCCTGGATCGAGGATAACTAGAAATTTTGGCTCATAAGCCACGACACCATGCCTCAAGCCACCCAGGAGGTTGGCCGACCGGGCTTCGGAGCCTTGCCCCGCGCCCGTCTCCGATCTCAGGGGCCCTCGACGCCTGCGGCGTCCTTGGGATCGCGCGCGACTCCACGGGTGCGGAGGCCAAGCAGGCACGCCATGCCTTGGCGCTCAAGCACCTGCTGGACAGGGCCACGGGGGAGTTGCAGCAGGCGGCCGCCCAGCGCTTCCAGGGGATCCGGGCCGCCCACGATGCGATCCGCCCCGCCAGCCGCAAGCACCGTGACGCTGGCATCGCGGGCCAGGCTCTCGAGAAGGCGCGCCTGGTGGCCGCGTGCGAGGCCAGCGCCGCTGCTCGCCCGAGGCGCCTTGCGGAGGACGCCGCCGACGTCCACGAGCAGGACGCCACTGGACGCACGGCGCTCTTCAGCGCGGCCTCCGCCGCCTGCGTGGAGGCCTTGCGGCTGCTGTTCTGGCACGGCGCGGACGGGGAGGACCGAAGTTGCGCTGGGCGCAGATGCGTGATGTTCGCGGTGGGGGCGGGGCTGAAGGTGGACAGCGAGGCCAAGGCGCGCCAGGCATTTCGCCGCCTGGACGCTGTGCGCCTCCTGCTCGACGAGGGCGCCCCCGTCAACGCTGCCACGAGCTGCGGCCTGACGGCGCTCGTGCTGGCCTGCGCTTCCGGCCGGCTCGACGTGGTCGACCTGTTGATCTCGAGGGGGGGCGGACGTGTGCGCCACGACGGACATCGGCCTGACGCCGCTGGCGATGGCCGCCGCCACAGGGCGGGGCAGCGGGTGGGTGGCGGAGCGCCTCCTGGCTGCGGCCGCGGACCCCGACGGCCCATGTGGTGGTGGGAGGACGCCGCTCATAGTCGCTGCTGCCCAAGCTCACGAGGGCACTGTGGCAGCCCTCGTTGTTGGGAGAGCAGGCGCCAACTGGACATCCGACGACGGCCACTCCGCCTTGCTCCACGCCGTCCAGCAGGGGCTCAAGGACGGCCTGGCCTGCCCCGTCGAGGGACCCCCCCCCGTGGCAGAGGTCCCCGAGCTGCCTGGCCCGGGGGCCGAGGCGCCCGCTGCACGCGGCGAGCGCGGGCGGCAGCGCGGCGATGGTGGAGCTGCTGTGTGCGCAAGCGGACGCCGTTGCAGCTCGCGGGCGGCGCCGGCAGGGACGAGGTCCTGCGCGCCCTCGCCGCCCCGCCGCGCGGAGGCAGCAGCGCCACGGCTTCGCCGGCGTCGCTCGGCTGCGGCTTCGCCGCGTGGTGGTCGCTCTGCTCCGCAGGCTCGCGACCTGCGCGTGAGGCGGTTTGCGCGGCAACCGCCTCGCGCGGGTCCGCTGCCCTGGGACGCCGCGGGTGAGGCGCCCACACCCAATGAAAGACACGCACAGGTCCAGGACGGGATCGTGCAGGGCGTTCCCGATCGCACTTTCCTCTTCTTTGCTGCGCCTCCTTGCTCTTCTGCCTCATCCTCCTCCTCTTCCTCCTCCTCCTCCTCCTCTTCCTCCTCCTCCTCATCGTGGAGTCGCCTTCCCATCAGCTGGGAAGCTTGGGGTTTCCATGCCGAGTTGCCTTGATGGGTACGAAGTTGATGTTGTCGGGCATCCCAGAAGTGGTCAGAAGGGTGGCAGCTCTCCCTCGGCGTAATCTGGCGGAAGTAAAATGCTGGCGCAAGCCGGCGTGAGCTCGGCGGAAGGCGGGTGAGACATCAATTGGATCCAGGGTTTCCGAAATTTGCCACGTCGCAAGTCGCAAATCGCAAATCAAGGACCGAGGATCCAGGGTTCTGGATGTCCTCTGAGTGCTTCTGACGCTCTTTGGACTTTTTGTATCTTGCCCTCTTTGGGCCTAGCGGTCACAGCTGAGCCATCAACGCGCAGAGATCGTTGAGTTGCTGTCAGCCCAGTGGGCCAATTTCTGGGGCCTCTCTTCTGCGAGTAGCTCGTCCTGTCTTGTCATACCCTCCCCTCTCCCCCGACATCGCATTTTTTTCTGTGACACGCCCCCCCCAGGATCTCGACCATGCTGAGCAGTGTTCTGGGGTCTCTTATGCGAGTATCTCGTCCTGTCTTGTCATACCCTCCCCTCTCCCCCGACATCGCATTTTTTTTCCGTGACACGGGCCCCCCAGGATCTCGACCATGCTGAGCCGTGTTCTGACGGTCCTGGGGGCCGGGAAACGGCCCCCCGAGAGGCCGAGACCGCCGACACGCTGGCCGTCGCCATTTCCTCTTTGGCGTCGTCTGCACCTGAGGATGATGGGCCTGTTTTCCACCACCACCACCACCACCAAAGGCTGGAGGGAGGAAGGAGGAGGAGGAGGAGGAGGAGGAGGAGGAGGAGGAGGAAGAGGAGGACGAAGAGGAGGAGGAGGAGGAGGAGGAGGAGGAGGAGGAGGGGGAGGAGGAGGAGGTGGAGGACCCCCTCCCCCTCCAACTTCTGGTGGTGGTGGTGGAGAACAGGCCCATCAGAGGATCCCTCCTCCCCGAGGCTTCCCCGGCTTTCGGGCCCTGGCTCGGGCCCCCTGGCGGCCGGTCGCGACGATCCGGGGCACCCTCGGCACGCTCTCGGCGAGGCGCATCTGCTGGCACGCGCCCCGAGGCGGAGAAACCCCTCCAGGAACCCGAGCACGCGCACCGATTCCGATCGCACCAGCTTCGGGGGGGCACCCTGCCGCAGCCCCGCGCCGCGCCCGCGCCCGCTACCAGGTGGTGTTGGCGGCCGTGTCGCAGGAGACGCGTCCTTCCGCTCCCTGGGCCTGGCCGGGGCCGGGCCCGATGGGTCCGGAGGGTCAGGCAGTGGCAAGGAGGGGGGGCGCCACCCGAGGGGGCGCCAGCTCCCCCTGGAATTCGAGGGTGGAGGAGGTGCAGGAGGGGGAGGAGGAGGACCATGTGTAATTATGTGTGCTTGTGGGCATAAGAATGCACACATACTTACATACATACATATGTATGCATAGCTATGTTCACTTGTGTATGTGTGGATGCATGCCTGCATGCATGCATGCATACATGCATGCATGCATGTCTGTATGGATATCTGTATCTAGGGATGGATTGATGTATGCATGTCTGTAGTGTGCATGTGTGCATGTCTATTGGCATGCATGCATGTATGTATGCATGCATGCATGTATATATATATATATGCATGTCTGTATGGATACGCGTATTGATGCATGCATTCATGCATATGTGTGTATATATAGAGATATATAGATTCATACATGCATGTACGTGTATGGGTGCATGTAATGTATGCAGGTGTGCATGCATGTGTATGCAGGTCGTATGTGCATGCGTATACGTATGTTAAAATGTATGTATCTATGTATGTCTGCCCGTATATATGTGCATGTATGTCTAACGTCTGTATGTATGTGCATATATATATACATATGTATGCTCACGTGTGTCTGTGTGAATGCGTGTATGTATGTGTGTGTATGCTCGTACGTATGTATGTCTGTCTGTCTGCATGCATGTATACATGCATGCATGTAGGTATGTCTGTATGTGTACACGTACAAATTTGTATGTATGTACATATACATATGTATGTACGTATAGGCGTGTTCATGCGTGCATTTGTGTATGCATGGATGGAAGTATGTGTGTAAGTGTGTACGTATGTATTCATGCATGTATGTATGTATGTCTGTCTGTATGCATGCATGGATGCATGCGATGTCTGCATGTATGCGTGTATGTATGCATGCCTGCGTTTCCGTATGTACGTATGTATGATTGTATTCATGTGTGCATGTATGCATGTATGCATGTTGTATGTAGGTATGCATGTATGCATGGTAGGTATGCCATTATGTTTGTATGCATGTATGTATGTACGTGTATGTATGTAAAGTATGCGTGTGCACATGCATATATGTATGCATGAAGGTCTGTAACGTATGCATGTGTATGTGTATGGTTGCATGCAGGTGTGTATGTATGTATGTAGGTATGGATGCATGTGTTTGCAACACAGTAATTTGAGGGAGTTTCTGTGGAACTCACGTCATCCTCACCCCCGGCGCGAAGAGCACGAGCCCAGAGCGGCCTCCGGCACCGTTTCCGGACAGATCCGGTGGATCCGGTGACGAATCCCAAACCGGCGCCCTCGCTTGAGACATCCTCACAAAACCGGCCCCGGGGGAGGTGCCCAGAGGAGCCCAGAGCGGCCTCCGGCACCGTTTCCGGACAGATCCGGTGGATCCGGTGACGAATCCCAAACCGGCGCCCTCGCTTGAGACATCCTCACAAAACCGGCCCCGGGGGAGGTGCCCAGAGGGGCCCAGAGCGGCCTCCGGCACCGTTTCCGGACAGATCCGGTGGATCCGGTGACGAATCCCAAACCGGCGCCCTCGCTTGAGACATCCTCACAAAACCGGCCCCGGGGGAGGTGCCCAGAGGAGCCCAGAGCGGCCTCCGGCACCGTTTCCGGACAGATCCGGTGGATCCGGTGACGAATCCCAAACCGGCGCCCTCGCTTGAGACATCCTCACAAAACCGGCCCCGGGGGAGGTGCCCAGAGGAGCCCAGAGCGGCCTCCGGCACCGTTTCCGGACAGATCCGGCTGGATCCGGTGACGAATCCCAAACCGGCGCCCTCGCTTGAGACATCCTCACAAAACCGGCCCCGGGGGAGGTGCCCAGAGGAGCCCAGAGCGGCCTCCGGCACCGTTTCCGGACAGATCCGCTGGATCCGGTGACGAATCCCAAACCAGCGCCCTCGCTTGAGACATCCTCACAAAACCGGCCCCGGGGGAGGTGCCCAGAGGAGCCCAGAGCGGCCTCCGGCACCGTTTCCGGACAGATCCCCGTGGATCCGGTGACGAATCCCAAACCGGCGCCCTCGCTTGAGACATCCTCACAAAACCGGCCCCGGGGGAGGTGCCCAGAGGAGCCCAGAGCGGCCTCCGGCACCGTTTCCGGACAGATCCGGTGGATCCGCTGGATCCGGTGACGAATCCCAAACCGGCGCCCTCGCTTGAGACATCCTCACAAAACCGGCCCCGGGGGAGGTGCCCAGAGGAGCCCAGAGCGGCCTCCGGCACCGTTTCCGGACAGATCCGGTGGATCCGGTGACGAATCCCAAACCGGCGCCCTCGCTTGAGACATCCTCACAAAACCCGGCCCCGGGGGAGGTGCCCAGAGGAGCCCAGAGCGGCCTCCGGCACCGTTTCCGGACAGATCCGGTGGATCCGCTGGATCCGGTGACGAATCCCAAACCGGCGCCCTCGCTTGAGACATCCTCACAAAACCGGCCCCGGGGAGGTGCCCAGAGGAGCCCAGAGCGGCCTCCGGCACCGTTTCCGGACAGATCCGGTGGATCCGCTGGATCCGGTGACGAATCCCAAACCGGCGCCCTCGCTTGAGACATCCTCACAAAACCGGCCCCGGGGGAGGTGCCCAGAGGAGCCCAGAGCGGCCTCCGGCACCGTTTCCGGACAGATCCGGTGGATCCGGTGACGAATCCCAAACCGGCGCCCTCGCTTGAGACATCCTCACAAAACCGGCCCCGGGGGAGGTGCCCAGAGGAGCCCAGAGCGGCCTCCGGCACCGTATCCGGACAGATCCGGTGGATCCGCTGGATCCGCTGGATCCGGTGACGAATCCCAAACCGGCGCCCTCGCTTGAGACATCCTCACAAAACCGGCCCCGGGGGAGGTGCCCAGAGGAGCCCAGAGCGGCCTCCGGCACCGTTTCCGGACAGATCCGGTGGATCCGCTGGATCCGGTGACGAATCCCAAACCGGCGCCCTCGCTTGAGACATCCTCACAAAACCGGCCCCGGGGGAGGTGCCCAGAGGAGCCCAGAGCGGCTTCCGGCACCGTTTCCGGACAGATCCGGTGGATCCGCTGGATCCGCTGGATCCGGTGACGAATCCCAAACCGGCGCCCTCGCTTGAGACATCCTCACAAAACCGGCCCCGGGGGAGGTGCCCAGAGGAGCCCAGAGCGGCCTCCGGCACCGTTTCCGGACAGATCCGGTGGATCCGGTGACGGATCCCAAACCGGCGCCCTCGCTTGAGACATCCTCACAAAACCGGCCCCGGGGGAGGTGCCCCGAGGAGCCCAGAGCGGCCTCCGGCACCGTTTCCGGACAGATCCGGTGGATCCGCTGGATCCGCTGGATCCGGTGACGAATCCCAAACCGGCGCCCTCGCTTGAGACATCCTCACAAAACCCGCCCCGGGGGAGGTGCCCAGAGGAGCCCAGAGCGGCCTCCGGCACCGTTTCCGGACAGATCCGCTGGATCCGGTGACGAATCCCAAACCGGCGCCCTCCCTTGAGACATCCTCACAAAACCGGCCCCGGGGGAGGTGCCCAGAGGAGCCCAGAGCGGCCTCCGGCACCGTTTCCGGACCGATCCGGTGGATCCGGTGACGAATCCCAAACCGGCGCCCTCGCTTGAGACATCCTCACAAAACCGGCCCCGGGGGAGGTGCCCAGAGGAGCCCAGAGCGTC